>BMAW01050429.1:0-75233 GCA_019974015.1 Nephila pilipes
CAACATATTTTGATGGATGGACATCAGGGTTAAAAATCGAATCTTTTGAAGAATTAAGGAAACTGATCATCTCAGATCAAATGAAACGTAGAGCTCCTACAGACATTCAGCAACATTTTCTAGACGAATGGACAACGATAAATTCGCCAGCCGAATTAGAAGAAAGGTTCGAAGAGTATGAAGACGTCAGGAGAACATTAAATCAAAAGCCAGTTAATACGCATTTTAGGGGTAAACAAGATTTCAGAGCTTCAGAAAAATTTCGTCAGTTTGAATCGCCACGAAAGTTCGAGCAGGATAGATCAAGTTGGAAAGTTGCAGCAACCACTAATTACAATCGACATCACGATGCTCAATCAGCCAGTCACGGAAGTCATGAAGGAAATCACGTAAACTCAAATCGACGGATCGAAAATCGAATTCACGGGAGAGAAAGGTATTCGAATTCAAATGTTTCTAATCACGCTCAAACGAATTACTCCAGGTTTAGAAGATTCAACGATTCAGCGAAAGAGCTAAATACAAGCCAGCCGAAGAGAACTACGAATTTCACGAGAGAAACAAGCAAGCCTACGGCAACATGTGCCACGATCAGTCAAGAAAATCTACGTACCAAAGAAATAATGTTTGGAAACAAGAAAATTACTGCGCTTATCGACACCGGAAGTACCGTCAGTCTACTACGAGAAAATACCAGCAGAAGAATAATCGATCCAACAAAACTATCGAAGAATAAAATTCTCTTAAAAGGCATAGGTGATGCTCAAGTTACTACGATAGGATCTTTCGAACAAGAATTTCAGATGGGTGAAGAAAACTATTCACTTACTTGGCATGTTGTACCTACAACAAAACTAAAGTACGAAGCAGTCATAGGTTTAGATATTTTAGAACGTGCATCAGTCAACTTCACAAAGAATGGTGTAGAATTTGTGAAATATGAAAAGCAAGCATTCTTAATGCAGATACAAGCGGAAAACGTCGAAAAAGTAGAACTGAATCACATAGGAGATCCCGAGATCAAAAAACAATTTACTGAAATGATAGAAAGCTACAAGCCTGAAAAGAAGGCAAGCACCGATGTTACCACGAGAATTATTTTAAAGAAGGATGAACCAGTTTATCAATTGCCACGCCGATTAGCATTTACGAAAAGAGAAAAAGTAAACAAACAGATAGAAGAATGGCTCAACGAAGGCATCATATGCCCAAGCTCATCAGAATACGCCAGTCCAGGCTTACAAATTTACAAACATAGAAGAAGAATAGAGTTACAAAGCAAAGATGCTAAAAAGAAGAACTTTAAGGAAATACAATCCGAAAACTGAAAGATTTACAAGAAGAAGAAAAAAAAAAAAATCTCCAATCTGCGGAGGTGAGATAGCTCCACAATACAAAATGCTGATATGATAAAACATTTTTCTATTAACACCATTTAAATAACGAGAGTAGATAGATATTATTTGGTGAATTTTGTTTGATTTAATTTCATACTATATTGTTTTCCTTTTATGTATTAGATATTGTCTTGTGTTATTTACATTTTTTATATATGCTTTTTTACATTTTATGCTGCTTTATATCAGAATTTTTATCATTCCTATATTGTGAAGTGATAAGAAAAATTGATTACATATTTTGCTCCATGTAGAATATTGATAGGTTTTGAAATTCATTTTTCACTTTTGTTGTGTTATTAGTTATTTTGGTGTTACTAGTTATTTTGTAAAGTATAAAGTATAATTAGTGAAGTCTTGGAAATTCCAGTATAGCTGGAGGCCAGCTCTATTTGGAGGGGTCGAACTCTGTAGAATTTTCCATCCAATTATTATTAAGCAATTAATTTTATTTTTTCAATCTACTGTAAAACCAGTTCCTCCGATACTCAATAGATGTCACCACGATTCAAGAGCCATGTGATAAGCTCATGCAGCGCCACCTATCCGAGAATAAAACTAAGTGACGCTCGTTTTCGCGCTCTCTTTTGCCGCCACTTTCTCCGCTTCTTTTTTCCTTCGCTACCCGCGTCGGAAGTAAACTTCAACGCCCGAGCGCGTTCCAATGTCCATCGATAATATGGGTTAAATGAGGCAGCCATCTATCTTTATCTGACGAACTGGTCAACTTACTTTTCATATAGTGTAAATACTTTTCATTCTTCATCATCTCTCCTAATAAACAAGTAAAGCTACTGCAAGCTTCATCCTTGAATATCATCAACAACATTACATGGAATCCGAAATTACCCCCCCTAGACAACCAGCCCATTGCGTAAGAGCAAACCATCGTAGATTCGGGATGAACAATCTCCATCTTCTTCAATATCTACATATATGTAAGAATTTTTTATGTAGCGGAGCGTATATATATATATAAGAATTTTTTTATGTAGCTGAGAGTGATGAAGTCATTAATGCACTCATGAACTACATCAAAATTGCAATTAACTCTGCCAGCACATCAAAAAATATCTCCACACCGCACCTCAGGCTCCTTCCACATATTCGCAACCTAATTAAAAGTAAAAACAGAATAAGAAAGTTGCAACAAACCAATTCCCCCCCCCCATTCAAAAAAGAACTAAAACATTATTTAATTACTTTTATTTAATTAATTCCACTTTTTGTTAAACTTACTTTATTTTAATACATAGTTATAAAAACTAGGCTTTATTTTTTAACAAGATGCAAGCAAAATCAGTTAATTATTGTGGGTGTATTTAATTTAAATACTTTCTCCTTTTAATAAAAGGCTCCTTTCTTTTTATCTTACCATTAATCAAAATCCCAAAAGAATATTGTAGAAAGACTAAGAAAAGAAAATATATGTATTTTCAACAATTTTGTTCACTAATACAAGGGAATGTAAAATGTTCAAACAATTATTTTCAAATCCTATTTACATGAATTGGATTAGTTAAACTAAAATAAAAGTTTGTATTAGTTTGAGTTTGAGTGAAATTTAATTTAAGACAAAATATTACAACTCAATAGAATAGATTCAGGGCCAAATAATTGTCATCAAGATGATGCTTTTGTAACTCAACAAAACCATTTTAATCTGTTTTCATTATAAACTTTTCTATTTGGATGTAGTAATATTTCGGTGTTTTTCGTGTTGTAGGTTCTTAGTTTCATTTCTGAAGATTCATTCACTACCAGATACACAAACTTTAGTGGCTAAAGTTTTTATTTTTTTGTTAACAGCCACACAACACACACAATTAATACAATATTTAAAATTCACTAATACTAAACATTTGGCTGTTGTTTCTCGCCATTTTGTTCGTCATGCGACCGGTCATAGCCGCCATTCTTCCTCCTCTGTTATTGTTCCATCTCTCCTTATATCGATGGCAGCGCCACCTATATTGTTTTTTTTAGTTCGGTGAATCTTACACGCCCCACCAATGGAAGCACATGCGTCATATGTAATGACCAGGTGCTAAAAGAAAGAGGTTAGTCACACACTCACGAAAGAGTCCTAATTCAGAAACAAAATATCTAAACCTTAGTTGAGGAGAGTGCACTATCTAAATTAAAAAAACACATGAGGCATGACTTAAATATGATCATTAATGCACAAATATAATGAAAATAAGGCAATAACATAAGGTTATATAATCACGAATATGTATAATAATACTATTATTTTGACACTAATTTTCTAAATATATACACAAATAGGACTATGCTTTAATACTGAAATAAGTACTACAAATAACTCAGGTTAATCATCAAAAGGCAAGCGAGAGAGAGCGTCAGCATTGCCATGGTTTTTCCCTTTACGGTATATAATCCGTAAATCATAACGTTGCAAGGCTAGGGCCCAACGAGCTAATTTTGTACCATGTGGTAATCCTTTGGTCAAAAATGTGAGTGGGTTGTGATCAGACACAACCTGTATTTGAGATCCGAAGATCCAACAGTCAAACTTTTTCAATGCACTTAGCACGGCATAGGTCTCTCGTTCTATTGTTGACCAGTTCATTTGGCATTTGGTTAATTTCTTACTGTAGAATGAAATTGGGTGTTCCATTCCCTTTTCATCGTTCTGTGCAAGGCATGCGCCGACTATAGTAGCAGAAGCATCTGTATACAGCTGAAACGGGTGGTTCAACACAGGGATATAGAGAGTAGGCATTTCGATTAAGCTTTTCTTCAAACATTGAAAAGATTCTTCAGCTGTATCATCCCAAGGAATTTTATTAGGAATATTTTTCTTAGTTAAATTTGTCAAGGGCAAAACAATAGAAGAAAAATTCTTAATATAGTCACGATAATAGCTTGATAAGCCAAGCAGTCCTCGTAACTGTTTTTTGGTCGTTGGTCTCAATAACTTTGACATAGTTTCCATCTTTTGAGGATCTGGAGCATGTTTTCCAGAACCCACCACGTGACCTAGAAATTTAACTTGGCTCTTTCCGAAATCACACTTCTCTAAATTGACAGTTAGTCCGACTTCTCTCAAAGTCTTAAAAACATTTCCCAAATGTTGCATGTGATCTGACCATGTTTCTGAAAATACTGCCACATCGTCTATGTAGGATCTACAGTACTTTTGATGGGGATTCAACACTTGATCCATAGATTTTTGAAATGTACTTCCTGCATTCTTCATTCCAAAAGGTAGGACTTTCCACTGATAATGTCCAGAATGAGTAACGAAAGCAGTAAAATGTTTTGAGTTTTCTTCCATAGGGATTTGCCAGTATCCCTTCGTGAGGTCTAAGACCGATATAAAATGAGCTTTGCCTATCTCGTATATTAAATCCGTTGCATGTTTCATTGGATATGCGTCAGGAATTGTAAAACTATTCAAAAGTCTAAAGTCTATGCACAATCTAATGCTTCCATCTTTTTTCGCCACGCACACCACCGGGTGCGCCCAATCACTATCACTGTGTTCAATCAAGTCCATATCCAGCAGCTCATTAATTTGACGTTCGACTTCTTTTTGAAGAGCAATAGGAACTCTATATGGTTGTAATCTTTTAGGTGAACTATCTGCCGTAACTTTAACAGAATGACCTTTCACTTTAGCTTTTCCGGGACGATTCCGAAATATGTCTTCATATCGTCGTAACAAATTTCTTAACTGGTATTTCTGTTGGGCATTTAAAACATTAGGCATTTGATTCAACTTGATATCAATGTTAGGTTGAGTTTCCTTATCTGTGGGAGCATAATGCAATTCACCAAAATCGGTATCTTGATCAAATATTACCCCAACATGATCAACTCTTGAGATATAAGGCCTTAGCTTATTTACATGTAATTCTCTAGTACTACCGTCTTCCATTTGAACTAAACAAGAGTGGGGTCTAGTGAGCTGTACTACCTTGGCTGGTCCTATCCAAGTGTTAAGCAATTTATGCGTAGATGAAGGAATAAGGATTAGTACTTCATCTCCAACGGAAAAACGTTTTTCTCGTGATCTCAAATTATAGTGTGAAGTCACACGTTCCTGATTTAGAGCACTATTTTCCGATGCGATTTCGTGTGCATCTTGCAACTTCTTTTGCAGTTGTTTCAAGTATTCTTCAACAGAACGAGCAGCACTAGTAGGGATTTCTCTTTCTCCTGTCCAAAATTCTTTTAAAATGGTCATCGGTCCAGATGGTAGTCTTCCATAAACTAATTGGTATGGTGATACACCAGTAAGTGCATGAGGTATTTCTCTATAAGCAAAAAGCAAATATGGGAGATGGACATCCCACTCATTTCCATGCTCTTGAATATTTTTGTTTAACATGTCTTTCAAAGTTCTATTCCAACGTTCAACTGTTCCCATACTCTCAGGATGACCTGGAGTAGAAAACCTAGGAGATACTCCCAGCACGTCTTGAAAGGCTTGAGTCAATTGTGCTGTAAAATTGGTACCTTGGTCTGTGCATATTGTCTTTGGGAAACCAGTTTGACAGAAAATTTTCATTAGCACTTCGCAAGTAGTTTTTGCAGTAATGTTCTTTGTTGGTATGGCTTCCGCCCATCTTGAGCACAGATCAATGGCACATATAATATATAAATGCCCACTTCTTGATCGAGGTTCTAACGGTCCGATGCAATCCACGCTCCAGACTTCGAATGGATTATCAGGTCTTACAATGGGCTGGATCGGAATCCTATCTCTGTATGTTACAGTCTTTCGTAACTGACAAGGTTTACACGCTTCGCAATATGTCTTCACATCCCTCTTTAACGAAGGCCAGAAAAAGGAATATTTAATGCGTTGCTTTGTTTTTTGTTCTCCTAAATGTCCAGCTAACGGAATTTCATGAGCCATTTGTAGAATTTTCTTTCTTTTACACGCAGGTAGGACAACTTGCTTGATTGACTCCCCACAAACAACGTCATTATGCACTAGCAGATCATCTTGTATTTCATATGTCTTTTCTTTGTTATTTGCTTGTTCCCAGACGCTTATTAATGTTTTATCTTCTTTCTGAAGTTTTATAAAAGTTCTTCGGGTCTCACTGTTAAGATTGGATCTCACTTCGTTTTCAATGCTGACTGCGTCTGTCGATACTCTTATGTCAGAGCATGAATCCTCTTCAAATGCTTGGACTTCACAGACGGTTGAATTCTTAACCTCATCCAGTTGGACTTCATGAACAATGACTTTCCTTGCATTCGCACTGCATAACTGAATGTTTTCCAAAAGGGCTTCATATGCGGTTTGACAAACTAACATGTCGTTCACTAGTTTCTTTGAAACGGCACATGTAATTGGTATTGCATCATGCCATCCATCATCGATCTTTATATTAAATGTTCTTAGGGGAGCGACTTCACTATCCCCAAAAGCTGATATTAACTTGATCTTCCCTTCTCCGGTACTCTCAATGTCTTTAACTAAATCAGCTCGCACCACAGAGATTTGTGCTCCGGAGTCTACCGTTCCATCCAAGACGACATCTACACACTTCACTTTTATAACCTTCAATTTATCAATACTCTCTGCCAGAAATTTACAAGTTGATTCAGGAACATCTATTTTAGCTGTTACGATATTCTTAGTGGTATCTTCAGCTTGAACTGCATTACTTTGGGCTTTGACTGGTGAGGAAAACTTGTTATTTTGTGAGTTTTGCTTATTTAAGTGTTTATCTCGGCATGCTCTTGAGAAATGACCTTCTTTGCCACAAGTATAACATGTAGGTGTAATCCGGTTTTGATTATAATGCGCTTGATAGCTGTTGTCATTGAAATGGTTATTGTATTTGTAATTGGCCATCCCCTTTTTATTTCTTACGTCTCTCCCTTCCAACTGATGTAGAGAGCTCCGGGTATTCAAAGGGAGGGTCTTACAATAAGGTTTCTCTTTATTAACAAATGGCACTGCAGGCCGTTTGGTTTTTCCATGGACATCCTCATATTCATCAAGTTTTTCGACCAGCACCTTTGGAGTTTTTATTTTTGCCCATTCATCAATAAAGTGTTCGCGAATCTCGGTTGGCACCTTCTTCTTCATTTGATCTGCTATGAGAGATCTTTAAGGTCGTCGAAGGTTTGAATATCTAGGCCCTTAAGCCATTCTTCACAAAAATTTCTTATCTCAAAATAATAATCTCTCCACGTACCATCGGGATTCTTTTGGTGTTTCACGAACAGCTGGCGGAATTTCTCGGGACTCAACTTGAATCGTTGAAGTAATAGCCCCTTTACAAATTCGTAATCAGCGGCATCCTTTTCTGGTTCACGAGCAATAAGACCTACAATATCCGAAGGTAGAATACTTATCAGATGTGTCACCCAATACGCCTTTGGCAAATTCAAAATTTTTGCTTGACGTTCAAATGATACCAGGAATAAACTAATATCGTCAGATTTTGAGTCAAACATCGGAATCAGTTTATGTAAATCAATCTTGAATGGTCCTGTTTCTTTCGATTCGTTTTCACTTCCTCCTCCTTTCAACTCGATTCGTTTCATCTGGAGTTCGAAATCCATTTCGTCCTTCCGCTTCCTTTCCTCCATTTCCATCTCTTCTTTTCTTTTTCTCTCAGCCATCTCTTCCTTTCTTTTTCTTTCCTCCATTTCCATTTCCATCTCTTCTTTTCTTTTTCTCTCAGCCATCTCTTCCCTTCTCTTGCGTTCCTCTATAATAGTGTTTAATTGTTCTCTACAAAACTCCTCGTCGAAGTTTTTATTATTCAAGATAGCCTCTCTTAATTCAAACACTTTTAAACTAAGGACATCTTCAATCCCCATTTCCGTAGCCATAATCTGCAAGTCCGCTTTTAATCCCTTTCCTAAAAATGCCATCTCGCACCTTATTATAATTATCCTAAATCAATCTAATAACACTCTAATTCAAAAAGTAAAAATATGCTTAATTAATCAAGGTTGGTTTTATATCTAAAAAAAACAATTGTTTCGTACTTCTTTACCATAAAATTTACAAATTTATACCTTGGATGCTAACTTTGCATATGACATAGAACAAAATGAAAAATTCAACAAAAAATATTATTACTACAATAATAATAAAGTATTGTGCCACATAAAATAATATCTTAATTTCTTAGAATTTGTACTCCTAAAGATTTTTATAAATCACAACAACAATAAAAAAAATATCTTCATTCATATCACTTTCATAATATATATCAAATATAAAAAATACCATCAATCTTTGAACAGAAAATAATAAAAAAAAAATAATCACTATGATTTAAAACACATTTGATTATCTGACTCATCAAGTATACTCAAAATAAAAGTTCTACTTAGCAGATACAATAATCCTTAATAGTATTCGAAAAGGAAAAAAAAAACAGTTATACTTATTCCATCAATAAATTACTCGCATGAAATCGAACATTCAACATACAACCTTGAACTGTCTCTATTCTCCTATTTTATTTACTTTTGCGTACTTAGCAGTGGTTGAAATGATAATGAGTCATAGCTAAAAGTAATACAAGCACAGAAAAGAAATGGATCTCTCTCTTTTCTTTTTTTTTCAAACCACTAAATATTATGTAACTTTAATAAAAAAAAAGACAAATCTTTTTCAACATATAAATGCATATTTCACACCAAAAAATTTAAATACTTTACATTTAATATTCTGCTTAATTCGGAAAACAGATAATGACATTTAATTTAATTCAGTAAAGTATTTTAATACCATAAATAATCCATCCATTCGACGCATGAATTATAAACACTCTTGCTTTCTTTTCTAGTTATTGATACCTAAACTCAACAAAATTTTATACTTTCGCAAAAATTATATGAACTGATGTTCAATTAAAAATATAGTTATATTCTAACATTTCATAAAGTTTCAGATTAAACACAAACAATACCTGAACTGATGTTCAATAAAAATAGAATAAATATATATACCAATATTTCAAAACGTTTCTGATGAAACCAAAACAAAACAAAATATATCTGATATGATGTTCATTTGAATCAAGGTATCTTAATATTTCACAATAGTTTCGGATGAAACATAAATAAAAATATCTGAACTGATGTTCATTTGATCAAAGTATTTTAATATTTCACAAGGTTTCTGATGAAACACAAATAAAAAATATCTTTTCAATCTCTTGGAACAGATGATATAATTAGAACAGGACGTTCTCAATTTAATTCAGTAAAGAAAAAATGTTTTCTATTGCAGAAAACCAAAATATTTCTCACACTAAGAATTCGGATGAATCAGCATAAATAAGTTAGACTGTAACTTATTTTTATTTTTACTACAATAACATATCATCTATTCCAAAACAAAACTACAGCTATTAATAATGCACTCTCTTTACATTATAATATAACCAATAATAATTTTAATTTGTGAGTGTGGACTCCCTCTTACCTGGATTTGACGAAATCTTCATGCTACTCGACTGCGCCAGTAATATTTCGGTGTTTTTCGTGTTGTAGGTTCTTAGTTTCATTTCTGAAGATTCATTCACTACCAGATACACAAACTTTAGTGGCTAAAGTTTTTATTTTTTTGTTAACAGCCACACAACACACACAATTAATACAATATTTAAAATTCACTAATACTAAACATTTAGCTGTTGTTTCTCGCCATTTTGTTCGTCATGCGACCGGTCATAGCCGCCATTCTTCCTCCTCTGTTATTGTTCCATCTCTCCTTATATCGATGGCAGCGCCACCTATATTGTTTTTTTTTAGTCCGGTGAATCTTACAGATGTAAAATGTAAAGAATTTTCATTTTTATAAGCTTACAATTATTCTTACTCAAAATTGTCCTATGAAATGTTATGCGTATGTTGTATTTACTTTTATTTTTTACACAAATAAGTGTTTCTAGAAATACACAACCATGTATTTGAAAAAAATTTGGCTAATTTTCTTCCTGACTCTTTTATTAGTAAACATATTTAAAATACTTAAGACTTGTTTTAAAATTCTCACTATTTAATAATCATAAATTATTTTTAAAATAGAAACAAAATATATCGATATTATTATGAGTTAGGATAAATAAAAGACTATCACACAATACTATATACTTTTGCCACACTGTGTCTATAGTTTTACCATAATAGGTTCTTATAATTTAGAAATATAAAAACTAACAGTTTCTTACACTAAATTGAAAGTTTAATTAGGATTTAAACATAGATATAAAATGTGATAAATATTATGCAAAAAATGTTTAAAATAAATATAACATTAAATATAAATTAAAAAAATACAAGTTTTTCTTTTATTATTATTAAATAATTATTACATATGACCAGGGACGTCTTAAGGTATGGGCCAACTCTGCCCGGGCCCAGGGCCTCGCCTTTGAGGGGGCCTCGTCTCGTTCTTTAATCGGCCTCAATAAGATCCTGATCAAAATAATTTTAATCGTCAAATGTTATTACCGGACATAAATGGTTGAAGACAGTTACTTCTGTATTAAATATTTTTATTTACAACGTTTACTGAGAATCAGGGGAAATATTAGTTTTATTTCTAAAGCGATATATGTCCTATTTATTAATAATAATGCTGTTGCGGGAAGGACAATCACAGACATAACAAACACTCCTTTCAGCGACCTTTTATTTATTTGCACACATGAGAAAAGGATCGCTCAGGGATGGACAAGAGATACACTTAAACCCCCTACAGAAGTGACAAAAACACATTTCCTATTTTATGACAGGTGTCAGGACTAATGAAAAGAGGGTTGAAATGATCCTGAAGGAAATTACACTTTTTCGAAGAAACGAGTGGCCTAAATCGGCAAAACTTTCCTTTAAATTTAATTTCTTTGAAACAGCAAAAGATAATTATGCTTTTGTTTTTGAATTGTATTTCTCTGGGATTTAAGATAGTATACAAATATTTATATCACATAAAAAATTAAAATAATATGTAATTGTATTTGCTTTTTTTTACAGAGAGAGTCAAAAATAATATCCAGTCTAAAAAAATTCAGCTTTTTTTCCCCCTTCTTTTTATAAATTTTTCTCTCTCTTCCCTCTGAACAACATAAAATAATCTCTTATCTCTTTACGAAATTATATATAAATATTTCAGTGTAAATATTTATATATTTTTATATTGATTAATATGCATAAGTGCGCGCTTCTTTCATTTTGAATGCACTATGATCTTCCAAAAGAATTTTCGATGTGTATTGTAATTCAGAGAAATATTTATTTGCTTCTAATATGGAAAGCGTTATTTTACTAGTTTAAAAATTCAAATGACAGTCCTTTTTTGTTATTATTGGTACTCAAATAAAAAAGAACATTTATGAAACGAATATATTACATTACTACAGATTGTAGTAATGTAATTAAAAGCAATCATATAACAGAATCCTAGAATACAATTTGATAATTTGATAAATAAATATCTGAACAATGTATTAAGAGTGTGGTGAATTACTTCTACCCGATTCTTGTGCCATATCTCAGTCAAATATAACTAACTCTAAAAGTCAATAACCTACAAAGAGAGACACTTGGATAATCTCACACAACTATTTATTCAATCGCCTTGCAGTATAATGTTTGATGGATATATGCTCTCCCAGATAACACCCTAGATAGATTCACCTATTCAACCAATACCGAATCAATAGTGTCTTACCAAAATCTCTCCAATTGAGGTTGACTTGGTTTCTTGACTTCACTACGATCATTATCGCTCGTATCAATTCTTGATATCGTCTTCCACCAGTAAGGCATATACTCAGCACTAGTGCCACTCGGCCTCTATCTTCAAAATGTCCCTTTATAATACTCTCCTATCTAGGTTACTTCACTTTATTTCTACTTGCCTCTAATTAGAATAATTACGTTTCATTTTGGTTGGGAAGAAATTGCTTAATTTATGCAATCAATCTCAATTAAAGACCCCTAGATTAGTGAAGAGAAAATGAATAGCCCAACATCACAAGAGTAAACATCAAAAATGGAGAAATTCTCATTCAATGCAGTGTAAAATAAGAGAATTTTAGTGTATAAGACCCCCTCATTAGAAAATTTCTATTTGCATGTATATGTTTAACTAGATTTTTCTGCAGAAAATTGAAATTTATTACATATACTTTAAAATTTATAATGTATTTATACTTTATCACTTATTAATACTTTTTTACTTGCTAATACTTTATCACATATTGGTATAAAATACTTTTAATGAAAATTACTTACATAAATATAATTCTCCTAATTAATAATGTTCTTCTAATTAAAAATCGTTCCTAAATTTTTGGAGTCTATGACTTCCAAAAATTAAGGAACAAACTATCATAATTAATTGTTTCGTTTGATAAGCATAAAAACAAGGAAGGAATGAAACGTTTTGTAAGTAGAGCTGCTTAACGCAAAAGATTGAAGGAAAAGCAGGAATCTATTGATAATTTACCGAAACTCACCCAATTTTTCATTCATACAAATTCTAATTCTACATCTATATCTACCACTTTACTTCTATCAGTATATCCAATAATGTACCTGAAGTTGAAGAACAGGGAGGAACAGACTATTTGAGTATTCGAGAAGGTAATATAAGACCTAATAAAATAAGTACAATAACTGATGACGTTTCAAATATTTTTATTGCATTTTCAGATTCAGGGCTGTGGTCTTCGTATATCGACAAGAATTTACAGTCTTATTGGATTGAGAAAGATCCGTCAGTTTGTTCCAACAAACGTAAGGATTTTGAAAAATCGGCACGAATATACAATGAACCAAATGATAAAACTAAAACAAGATGCCTGTCTACGATGTTGTTCAAAAAAGAGTTACGTAGTGGTGAGGTTGTAGACCGTGAATGGCTTGTATATTCTCCGTTGCAAGGAAAAGTATACTGTTTCGTATGTATATTGTTTTCATCTACCAATTCTACATTCAGCAGTAGTGGATTCAATAATTGGAAGCATGCAAGTACGGATATTTCACTGCATGAAAACGCACCTAAACACAGAAAGTTTATGATGAACTTCCACAGTCGATTCCTGTTATCCGATCGCGTGAACAACCAACTTATTATACATTTCGATGAATAACGTCATTATTGGAAAGAAGTGTTGAAGAGAATAGTGGCTGTAAAATAAATTTCTTAGCATCAAGAGGACTACCTTTCAGAGGGAAAAACCAAACTGTATGTTCTGTGAATAACGGAAATTATTTAGGTACTTTGGTACTTCTAAGTAAGTTTGATTCAATTTTAAATGAACATATTAAAAAGTACCTCAATTCTGGAAAAGGTAATCTTTCTTATGTATCAGCTACAATTTGTGATGAATTCATTGAAGTTATGGGGCAAAAGTCTTGGAAGCTATCGTCACAGAAATACAGAAAGCTAAATATTATTCTATTTCTGTTGATTCTACCACAGATGTGATTCATGGTGACCAAATAACTTTTATTTTACGGTATGTCCAAAATGGTGCACCCATTGAGAGATTTTTGCAGTTTATTAATATTAATGGACATACTGCAGAGTATCTGACGGAAGTTATGGTATCATTTTAGGAAAATAATAACTTTTCCTTTAGTGTGTGATTGTAGAGGTCAGTCATATGACAATGCATCCAATATCAGAAAAATATATAGCATTGCAAGCTCCACTTCAAGACAAAAATAAATACGCTCTATACGTACCAAGTGCAGAGCATTCTTTGAATTTAATTGGCTTCTAAGCTGTAAAAATTTACTTTGATTTTGTCCATAATCTTTACAATTTTTTTTTCTCATCGTCAACATATCGTTGGAATATACTAACATTAAATTTGTGATGTGATAGAAATGAAAATGTTCTGAAAAACCTTAAAAACGCGTGGGTCAGCACGCGCAGATGTAATTCAAGCTTTATGTTCCGGTTATTCAGAAATTGTCATGAGTCTGGATTTCTTAATTAATGATAAATTACAGGCAGCAGATACTCGACTTTCTTCTGAAAAATTAAAAATTAAGATGAATGAATTAGAAACTACTTTTTAACTATCCTTTGGAGTGACATCTTGTCACTTATTGACAAAGTAAATCTATTTCTCCAGAGTAAAAATATGGATTTGTCGAAAGGTGTAAAGCTATTAAAATTGCTAATGATATATATAAAAACCAAAAGAGACTCTTTTGACTATTATGAGTCAAAAGCCGAGGAAGAATTCTTTATAAAAGTGTATCAAAATGTTCACAAGCGTGTAAGACCACGCCGTTTTAGGGTAACTTTCCTTAAAGGAAATAGAGACACCGACACAACGTTTGAAATCAGCCACAGCCAGAAATTTAAAATAGAAACCTTAACCAATAATCGACTCTCTAATTTACAATATGCAAACGCGTAGTAAAAAATTTAGAGCTTTTTGAAATTTTTCAATTTTTTGAAAATATTTCTAATTTGGTTGAGACAGAAACTAAAAAAACGTACGAGAAAATATCAAACTTTTACGATAAAGACATTAATGGAGAGGAACTGAACTTCGAATGTCAACATTTCAAGTCATATATGATCATTGATGACGAAAAGCAGAAGAAAAAGCAAAGAGAAGAAACGGAAAGATTAATAAAAAATAGAATTCTACTAATGGAGATGAAGATGAAGAACAGTTGTTGGATGAGGGGACTGGAATTGGGTTCAGTACACTCTATACATACATATATAATGAAAGACTTTTCACAGTGTTTCCCAATATTGAAATAACAATAAGAATTTTCTTATCAATGATGATTACTAACGCGAGCGGTGAGCGTTCATTTTCAAAACTTAAACTGGTCAAAATTGAATTGAGAAATCATATAACTCAATCACGTTTGAATAATTTAAGCTTGATGCGTATTGAAAATAAAATATTACTAACAATTAATTATGAAGACCTAATTAATGATTTTGCGAATTTAAAATAAAGAAAACGAATATTCACATAAAACCTCATTTTACTATGGATTGCTTTTATTGAACTGTTCATGTATTCATATCAAATTAGATTAAAGGGTCGCAAGTGGGGTCTATTTTTTCATAAGGGCCCAGGGCCTCAAGAAGTCTTAAGACGTCCCTGCATATGACAATACCTAAAAAAATATAGTTTCTTAAGTATTGAATATTTAATTTCAACTTAAAAAGCTAACAAGATTTCCAAGTTCACTGAAGACCAAACAAACAAAATTGTACATGATTTTGTTAAAATGTGTTATACTTTCCTATTTTCAGCTTAAAATGTTCATATTTACAATTTAACATTAATTCACTTCCATTATGTATATATAAACTAAATATATCATGTTTCTGATGAATATTACATACAAACATATTAATATAATAATTTAAGACTTTTTGAAAATTTAATCAATACTTAATTGAATGAGATATTGCTCAGATGGCAAGGTGTTACTCTATAAAAGAATAAAATAATCATTTTTTTTTTTTTATCACTGGATGAATTGAAATTTTTTGCATTATATCAACAAGACAGACGAATCGGCGATTTGCTGTTTTTTTCTTTATCGTAATTATTTAGAAAATAGCTAATAGTTCATAAGTAGTTAGATATAGTAACCTAAGAAATCTGAGAGTTCTACATTTTGTAGGAATAAGAGCTGCCATTCCAAAATGGCATTACACGTTCGGTCTGATTTGTTCCTATTTCCTACATCACTTGAAATAATGTACCAGCAAATATTGTATCGTTGCCACTAAAAAAAGTGAGCATTATTTTCCTGATTCGTTCCTAAGACCTGTAATTGTTCGGTTGAACTGATCCATATTCAAGATAGACTCAAAGTGCATCATTATTTTCAAAGAGCTTGGGACAATGCTGTAATAAAAAGCGAGTATTCAGAATATTCTTACAGAAGATAAAATATTTTTATCTCTCCCAAAACATCCAAAGCAGCTGTCAATTAATTCATACCCTACAAATACAATCAATCAATCAATCAAAGTTATTCGTTTTAGCAAGAATTCGAACATCTCTTAAAGCGATGTTAATTGAAAGTGTATTTGTGTATCTGTGTTTCTTTGTCGTTTCTTTTTCTTTTATTTTCTGTTTGGAAAATGGTTTGGCTCGTACACCGCCCATGGGATGGCTTGCTTGGGAAAGATTCAAATGCAATACAGATTGCGATTTTGATCCGGACAATTGTATCAGGTATAGTATAATTTCACTGAAATTTTTTCTGTTGAAAAGCAGTTTTTTGCATTAATATGGAGGAAATCTGTGTATGCAATAATTTATAAAATTCGCTTGAATGAAGAATTGTTTAAATTGTTATTTGTGAGCTTTTTATGCAATTTTATCATATAATTTGTAATTACCTTAAATTATTATGGATTTTCATATTTGTATACATAAAATAAATGATTAAAGTCAAACATTGAATGCGAATCCGAATACTAGCGTCTCTTTCGCAACTGGTACCCTATGGAGTGGACCAATCTATTAAAAATCGCAGGGGAGATGAGTTTTGGGTGCCGTTTGCAATCAAATCGCATTGGAAAGTTTCTTACGGTGGATTTCGGGGTTCCTGTTATGACGAGTTCTTGTTGACGGTGCTCAAATCGACGCCTTAATGAGCTGCGGTAAATATTTAGTGACGGTGCTCGATTTGAAGCCGTAATAAGCTTCGGAGCGAATTCTCATTTGTATGAAGGAGGTGCAATTTTAATTCCAGTTCACACACGTTCAGATTTCCTTTACTTATTGCGGTGAAAATGCATTTCAGCGTAACCACTTGGCGAGATTTGAAAAATCGCCAAACTTGGCGATTTTTATGGTGGAGCCCGATGACTGCGAAGCTTAAAAGTAGGAGTTTGACTCACCTAATTTTCAGGATTGTCTTGATTTTCCAGTGGGTGCACAGTAATAACAGTTTTCAAAAATTCTTTGTAGGTTTCATCCTGAATAGAATGATTGTGTCTGCGTCTCCACATGTATTAACCCATATAAGAATCAAATTCTCCCTCGACAAAGAAACTGGGATTGGGAGAATAAACATGGAGTAAATGATGGACGGTAAGGTAAAAAATGCAGAAACACAATATCAACCAAGCAGGAGAATTTGAATAAAAAAACGTGAAGAATGTAAAACGCAAAAGCACGAAAACACAGCAAAATTAATAAACGACTGTACTGCACAACTAGTACACCGGAATACTGGACAAAGAATATTTTAGAAACTCTGAGAAGTTGGCACTCAACAACAGAAAAGGCCAAAAGATTAACCCCTGATTCGTTAAGATTTAAAAAAAAAAAAAAAAAAAAATTTTGGGTTTAAAAACGGGGGCAGAAAAAGGTAATGTTATTGTTTGGGCAAAAGAAAAAAAACATCTGAAACAGCTGCCTGACTGTGAGATTGCGCAGGTGTAATGAATCCTGGAAAAAAGTAATCCAGACTGAAGGGGGGAAAAAAGATGGAGGACTGTAATTCCGATTAATGTGGCAAATTCGAAAGAATAGCCCCAGCGAAAGCAGCAATAGTGAAAAAAACATGATCAGAGGATTGTATAACGAAAAAAAAAACATCAGGTGATTTGGAATCCGTATTCGTGTGGCAAATTCGAAAAGGTAGCCCCGGCGAATGCAACAAAAGTGGAAAAAAAAAAAATGATCAGAGAAAGGTATAAATATATATATATAAAAAAAGCTCCTTACTGAAAATCAAAAATCATGTATCATAAGCCTTATTCGAAAGGGTTGCCACGGTAAAGCCACTGCAGAGGAGAGAAAGCATGGTAGCCACAATTGGCAAAATATCGCCAAACAATTCCTGTCGCCAAGGGGTGGTTATGCTAAACTGCATTCCAATCCTTATTGCCTAAGAATTCGTTGTTTCTCCGAAAATTTAATCAGTCTTTATTTTTTTGATAAGATCGAATTTTTTCTACTGGACTTCAAAAAAATCAACACTAATTTATTTTTATTAATAAAATATTTCTAATTTTTTTAATTATATCTAAATAAATTTCTATTTACTAATTTATTTCTAACACTTTTAATTTATCTGTTTCCGATTGTTTACATGAGCGAAAGTGATGAGCATGAGTGATCAGTTCTTATTTTAATAAAATGAAAAAATTTCTGTTCTAGTTTAATTAAGATTAATTATTTTAATTTTGGACGTATGATATTCCAAATTGGACAGGGTTCTTCTTTTAATTAGGAGGCGTCTGTGATAAATCTTAACCTAAAAATAGAGGAACATTGATACAGATATTATAAAAACACTAGTGAGAAATATATTCAAATGCTTACATACTGTTGTGGATGCTAAAGGATATTCTATTAAGTACTGAAGTAAGGAAATATTATAATATTTATTTAAAAGTTATGCTGTTTTTAATTTTTTAAACCTTAGAATACTAGCATGTTTATATACATTTAATCACCAAAGTATGCACCTAATGCATGTGAGTATGCAGTCAAAATGGGGAAATCCCCACCATAGCTTATCTGCTTTTTTAAAAAACATTGGCCTTTTACAACATATTTCCATATTTGAATTTTTAACCTTTGACCATTTTTATTCCCTTGTGTTTGTCTCATGTTTTAAAAATAATATAATTTATATTATTTTTAACATAATTTATATTATTTTTAACAAATGTTTGGCACAACTTGACCTGCTTTGTCTCTTGCACGATAAAATCCAACAGCCACTCATGCAGTCTAAAAGTTCAAATTTTTTAAATATAAGGTATATATATCTTTGGAGAATATACCTTATTGATTGCAAATTACACTTCAAGGAAATGGGAAATGAACTTAGCCTTAATTTACTCAACAATTTTGATGATCATTTTCTTATCTGACAGTAAAAACTTACAACACAAAAGTATGCATGCAATTTGAAAATTTAAAGCTTGTAAGTCATTTAAAAGTCTAGATAAACTTCTTTATGATTATGTTGTATGTTACGGATAGTTTTGAAGATTTTTCTGCAATTTTCTCTATGTTAGACACTAAATAATTATATAATTTAATAACACCTTCAAGAGGAAAGAACTTATCACAAGATCTTTAATTATAAAACTGCACAAAGAGAGAAAGTCTCAACGGGAAATCTCTAAGATTATCTGGAAAAGTTCTGTTACGCTTTTATATATGCAACTCCAAAATTTACAAATAACAACTCTATCACTAGGAATTACATTAAAATTATGCATTTAAAAAGTCATGTATTACTAGTGATATCTAAAATTTACATAGGCAAATTTTCACACGTTACTAGTGATACATACAACTCACGTGGTGAGTTCTAGTTCATAAAACGAGACAAATGAGCCATAGATGAAAAAATCAGACCAGTTGGCATGCAGCCTTTTCTTGAAATTATTAGTTAAATATTATTTGAATAATTTTGTATTAAAAATATATTAATAAGATAAAAATTACCAATTGTCATTAATATTTTGAATTATAATGGACAGTTTCAATGGAAATGCATTATACAATCCATTTCGTTTGTAGTCTTCCATACATCCCACCAAAGTCCTTATTAAACACAATCTGAATCATGTGAAAGGTCAAGCAATATTTTGTTTCTCATGAACTTTAAGATCAGGTTTTGATCTTGTAGATTCCCTTCGCCTGGGAACGAAAATCATCCCCACATCAGATGTTATAGGTGGCAGGTATCATTTCCTTTCGCATTTGGAGTACTCAGTAATCAATAGCTGAGATTATTAATTCAGCTACACACCCAGAAGAAAGGATTATGTTCCTTATTTTAGTTCAAGGGACGCCAATTACTTTTCACTTAAATTTCAGGAGAGAAATGACAGAGATTTACAAAATGTTCGATTAGAATGTTGTGTGCGAGGCCATGGCCATTTAACTACTTTTTCTAGCAAAAGACTTACCTCCAAAATAATGTCATATTTGTATAGCAAATGTCAGTGCTACAAGCACTTCATACCAATTATAATACTTCAAATTAATTACAATTAGTATAAATATTACTCCCTAGGTATCCTGTCATTTAAAGCAACCTACTGTAAACCATTAGCCGAAAAGGTAATCCTCAATAAAATTTTAAATAATTATAACTTGTTAATAAAAAGCAGTAAGTTAAAAATTGTTTTTTTATTTTTGTAAAATTTGTTGCTTAGCCAGAATTTGGAGAATCTCATCCACACGCTCATAACTTTAATGCCATTAAATGTTCAACAAATCTTCCCAAAACATCATTTATTGCATTTAAGAAAGAAAATTAAGACTGTTTCAAGAAATAACATATCTCATTACTTTTGAAAATTCAGTCAATTTAATTCTTTACTTCTATTTACGATTAGTTTATCTTTAATATTTTTGCACATGGAGAATTATTGGGTGAATATCAATTAGTTTATTCCAAATTATTTCAAAGAATTTTAAAATAATTCAAGAGAGAAGATTTGCATTATAAAATTGGTTCTGAATAATTGTGTGTAAATGGACATGAACATTTGCTTATGACGGCATAAGGATAAACCATTTTTAAGAATGAAATGCAAAAAATTATGTACAATTTATCCTGTTACATTCATTATGCAAAATAAATTAGTTCTATTAAAATTATCCAATGAAATTCTTTGAAAAGTTAAAAATAACTTCAGAAAAAATACGGTACCTTATAAAAAATATTCAACCAACAATGATTGTTTAAAAGTTCATTGTTATACCCCATTATTGGTTTCTTAGCGGTTCTTTGCATTTGTTTTGTTATTAGCTTCGTAGTCAAGAAGGCAGCTACTGAAGGTATCACATTACATTCTTTAAAAAGGAAATACTTTTATTTTACATGAAATCTCTTTTTGAAATTCTTGTTGCTTCTCACATTACAAGTTTGCTATTTTTCCATTTTTTTTTAATTTAAGGCTATTTTTCAATGTTTTTCTTAAAGAAAGGATATTAATTTTTTTTTTTAATCTTTGAGGTTTTAAAATAAAGAGCTTTTGATAAAATCTTATTTGTAACTTATTTTAACAATATTACATGTGATTTCCTAAGATCTGAAAGATCAAAAATACGTTAAAGCGTTGAACAAAGAGGATAGCAAGTCAGTCTGTTTTGTGAAAGCCCCATAGCTTCTTTTAAACTTGTTTGAATAATCAGAAAAATCTATGTGACACCTTTAAGCACTCAAAATCAAACAAGTATATCAGTAGAAGGGAAAGGCCAGAAAATAAACATGAAAGGAAGACTGCACATAAAATTTACAAACACAAGTGTTAAAAAAAGAACAACTGATAGGAAATATTTCCAAGTGGGTAATTTTAATTCTTTTTAAAGTTACAGCAGAATAGTGTTTTATTGAAATCTGTAAGAGTATGAACACTTTTAGAAGCCTTTGTGAGATAATAAATTGGTTAGGTATATAAATGTGAAGTTTCTTGAGCTATCATGAATAAAAATAATTTAATATTAACCATTAGCTGAATAAAGTAATAGATTTATGTTGGAGGATTTTATTTCTAGTCCCAAGAATATACATTTTATGAGGTTTATTATTATTATTTTCTTACAAACTTCTCTTTGGCTGCAAACTTGAATTTCAAATGGTATGATCAAATAGCAGTCTAAGTTCTTTGTAAAAAATCTCAATTTATATATGATAATTTTCAGTGCATATTTTGTCATATTTGCTCTTTATTTGAAGAAAAGTATTTTATTAGTTTGAATTCTATTTAAGTCGAGACACATTGAAATTTCAATCTTGTGGAATATTTTCTGTTTAAAGTTCTTGGATGTTTTGTATCCATGTTATTCTTAATGATATTTATAAAATTACTTCATTCAATTATAGCTTATTGGTGAAGTTAAAAATTACCTTCAAAAAGACAATGTCTAGAGTTAATCGTACTATAAAGTTTATTTATAAACAACTTCACATAAATTATACATAATAAATTTAATCCAATAAGAGGAGAATACTGTAAGTGGATCACAGGTGACATGCTTACATAAACAGGCAATGCTAAAGACAAAAGATATGGGAACTAAAATAAAAAGTTGTTGTGAATTTTAATATACATAAAACAAAATAGGAAAAAAAAAAAAAGTAAATTATTTGGGGTATAAATATACATAAAATACACTTCTGCATTCACTCAGAAGTTATGTGTATAAATATAAAACTTTTAAACTACATATAGATAAAAGCAAGAAGATATATACATTCAATATATAAATACAAAAAGACCATAAATGAACTTTCTTTAAAAGGATTAAATAATGAATAATTTTCCATGCAAAGAATAAAATAATCACCACCTTTGATGTAAGATCAAAAAAATATTCTGTATTAATATTTTTCTTATAAATAGTGTTTAAACATGAATCATTTCAAAACATTTAATTTTACCAAACTGTAGTTTTCTTCATAAAGAGGTAGCCAAAGGATTCAGCAGGAAAAAGCACAGTAATATACATTATTCCATAAAATGTTTATATAGCCTTAAATCCACAACTCTTTATAAAATAAAAATGAACTACATAATAGTTTCAACTATAACTTTTAAATATGTTACTTATACACATGCTATTATTTTTATTCGTGTTTGTTGATGTATTACCCTTTATTTACAAATGTAATTTCAAGTGTAAGACATGCTAGTGGCAGCAGGATATCAACAATAAAGAAATATATCATGGAAAAAAAGTTGTCATAAACATTCTAGAAGTATAGCTTTATAATAAAAGAGAAGTGAAAGTCCTTTCTTCAACACAATGAGCAGTACAATTTTAAGAGTTTAATAAGATAAAAATAAACAGAGACCATAAAAATTGGAAAAACAAGTGCTTTGCATTCAGATGATGCAACTTCCATCAAATAATGATAAAAAAATATGCAGGGTGATACACGTAATCCTGCATTGCTATATAAACCAATGGGTGAGGAAATGACTGTTCATAATAAAAATAACAGAGAAATGTATTCTGATAAAAATGAATGATCTTGATGAAAAACTTCTTGAACTTTGTGACAGAAAATGTGTCACGATTGATTCTACCTATAGAACCAATCGATAAATGACAACAGTAATGGTGCATAGTGAAAATTGTATGACATACTATCTAAATGCTTGGAAAGAAGTATTTGGGGATGATACCAAGCATGTACTGCATGGCTGGTATGTGCTGTACGACTGGTGTTCAAGCATTAACAATAGTTGTGAAATGCAAACAAGAAATTTGTGTTGAACTGAAAAAGATTTTCGCGAAAACTGATGTAACAATTTACTAAGTTGATGAACAATTTGATTGAAAATTACAAATAAAAAGAATCTAGTTTTGATACTTATTTCCTGTGTAATTATGCAAATAGAACAGAAAAATTGACTACTTGACATAAAAAAAAATTGGGTATTGACACAGTCATGAAACTGGAGCATTAGCACTATCAAATAAAATGTCTGGAATCTGATGAAGAGGATGGATAAAACCATTTCCAAGAAATTGTTTCATATAATTAGCATAAGGGCAAATTAATGCTTCTAGTTGATCTAATTCGAAAGTGTCAAGGCATTTTCACATACTACATTGAAGAAGTGGATGAAACATGTAGGTCCCAAAGTATTTGCATTTATTCCTTTTTCATGTAATGGCATGAAATATGTTATAGTTAAACACATTCATTTTATCCACGAAAAGGGCAGTTTTGGTCAAACATCCATGGAAACAGTAGAAGACTTGGAACACTCATATCATAATCTTGTAGATGTAATTTGTAATGAAAAGCAGGAAATAGGAGAAGAAATTGTACTCACCTTGCATAATGTTTCATAAGATGCATTTACTGAATGATGCACTGACTGTATGGAAAAATGTCAAATGACACTTGAAAAGCCTGTAAGCAAACCAGAAAACAGTGACTGCTTTTCTCCACACATTGATGAAAATTTACAATCATGTTTGGACTGGTAACAACCATTCTCATTCTTGTTTTTGATGTTTCTGTATATCTGTTAAGCAACTTCTGTTTTGCTTAGAAAGTTTTCTTTTTTTCGTGACAAATCTTTGTTGCTCAATGGTTTTATTTGATGGAGCACAGGCCACTTTTAGTTGTGCTACTGGTAAACCTGAAAGGTTTGTCATTCTTTCAGAACTATTTATGCTTCTTTCTAGAGCAATCGGAGATCTTTTAATTCTACACACCTCATCAACAGATTTCACATTTTTTAAGCGTCTTTCTAAATTTTTCAATACTGTCACTGTATTGTGGATTTCTGCATCTAGTGAAATATTATGCAAAGTGGGTACAATTGCATCCTTTTCTATTTCATGCTTTTCATTATAATTTTCATCTAAAACAAGATTATGATTAGAGTGTTCCAAGTCTTCTCTTCTTGTTTCCACTGATGTTTCACCTACACTGCTCTCTTTATGGATAAAGTGAATGTGTTTGTAAGTAATGAATCTCGCACAATAATCCACACTACTACGCGAGAAGGAATGAATGCAAATATTGCATTCCTCACACCTTATTGTGCATTGACAAGTTTTATCCCCTTCTTAAATGTCATATGTGAAAATAGATTCCCCTTGAGTTTTTGTTACAATGTGTTTTTTAACACATTGAATATACCCATATTCACCCCCCATTTCTAAACTTGTTTTGTGACGCTTTTGAATTAGAGCAACTCGAGGTGTTAATTTCCTCCTTTCGATGCTGATTATCCTTGATAAAAATTTCTTGGCAATGGCTTTTGAAATTAAAGAAATAGTTTAATCCATTCTTTTCATAACTGTCCCTCCAACTTCTTCGTATTTTATTTGACGATGGCAGGGCTCCAATTTCATGTTTGTATTTACGCCTGCCTTTTTTTTTTTTTTTTTATAACAAGAAGCCAATTTTTTTTGTTCTGTTGGTGTAATTACTCTTGAAATATGCAACAAAACTGGATTCTTTTGCTTCATAAGTTTCAATAAAGCTGCTAATCAATTTCTGGAAGCTTGTTTTATCTGTTTCAGCTAAACAATTTTTAAGTTTAATACGAATTTCTTCTTTGTATTGTATTACTTTGCTATTGATGTTCAAATTCCAGTTTCGCATCACATGCCAGGCACACAATAAATGCTTCGTCTCATCTCCGAGCATTTGGAAACGAGTTTGTATCATCGCTTAGTAAAAAATTCATTTTCAAGCCGGGCACTTTTTTCTTGATTGCACTAGAAAAAGGTACCAAAATTTCAGTTGCAACTCTCGAAGAAAAAAGTATTGCAACTGGCATCCCTTGATGATTTTCATAGTGCACCATTAATGTTGTCATTTGGAAGCCATATTGATTAGTTCCATGAGTGGAATAAATCATAACACATTGCTTACCGTACAGTTCAAGAAGTTTTTCTTGGTCATTCATGATTGCCAACATGAATTCCTCTGTTCCGATTTTTTTGTATCCATTCATTTCATCCCCAACTGGTTTGAATATTAATACTGGATCATGTGGACCATCCTGCATATTTTTCACCATTAATTTAACTGAAGTTGCATCCTCTGAATGCAAAACACCCTTTTTCCCAATTTTATAATCTCTGTATATATTGTACAGATCATTACATGTAGTTAGCCCAAATCGTTTGTCGGGAGAGTATGCTTCTCAGGTTTCATCTAGTATCTTTGCCATTGGAATACCCTGTTCAAGAGATGATGCTAGAGCCGATCTTTCGTCAGATGAAGTTTTCCATATCATGTCCTACGTGGACAGACTGATACTGTACATTGATTTTCGTAACTCCATCTATTGAACGACGTGAAACAGTCATCATAGCTGGACAAGCAAAACCACATTTCACAGAACCCGAGGCTTTTGCATGTGGAATTCTATTTCATGTAGGATTTGCAACTCCGCTACGATGATAAATATAATATGTGAGTTTTAATCCGGCTTCTTTTTCACAAGTGTTTCTTATTTTAAGTGACGACATACTCTCAACCTGCATTTTTTTTTCCATTGCAGAAAATCCTCTTCAGAATAAAAATTTTCGTATGCAAACTTCAATTCAACATTGTGCACATTTTGCAAGTGTTCATTCAAATTTACAATCAACCTGAATTTTTCACCGCACATTCCACAAATTAATTTGTTAGAGATCGGCTTACTTTCTTCAGGATGAAATTTTCTAGTGTGTTTGTACAAACTTTTTTCGCTCCAAATGTTACGCCGCATGTATTACACCCTGATCGTTTCTTTGGCCTTGAAAAGGGCCGTTTGTTTTCCGATTTTTGAGTAGACATTTTTCGCACGTGACAAATTTAAGCCTAACGTTCAACGATGTAAAGCTCACGTTCGGATTCGACGTCTGATACGGTATTGAATTGAACTGAGCGCCTTCAATGGGATGGGCCGCGGTAGCCTAGTGGTCAAGGTTACGGACTAGCGACCGGCGGTTTTCGTTCAGTCACGGGGTCGATCCTTGGCCGCCAAAGACCCGCCGTATAGCCGGGGCTGATGCACGTTAAATCTGTTCGGGGCCCTAAGTCCTCCCGTTGGCGTGTTGTGGATGTTAGGAGAGGGGGTGCCAGCTCAGGTGTCGTCCTCGTCACTTAACCGTGGTTCAAAATTACGAGGTCCGTCGCCAATAGCCCTCGTGTTGCTTCTAGTGCGACGTTAATAAAAACTAAACTAAACTAAGCCTTCAATGGGATCCCAAACTGCGCATGCGCCCCCTCAGATGCATCATAAAATTGTTCCAACCACGATTTGTAATAGACTCTTCCATCCCGTAGGGTTCCTGTTTTTAAATAGACGCTAGTAATGCGAATTGGCAATGACGGCGATTAATTACCAACTTTAAAAATATGTTGCCCAACAGATGTCGATTTTTGACGTCATACACAGCGTATGATGTCAAAAATCGGCAAGATATTAAGAAACCAAACAAACACCAACAATGATAATTGCAAAATGTATTATTAAATAAAATTTTTATTAATTTACAAGAGTTGATGAGATTAAAATATCGAATTACACCCACCCACCTACATATAATTACAAATATATAAATCATTATAATGTAAATTTAGAATTGTTTAAGATTTATTCAGGGGGGAGGAACCTTTATTTTAAACTAAATTCGTCCATGAGAATGTTAACTTTTCTACAGTATCAAAAAAGATACGAAACAGCTCATACTTCTCATCGAAACATCGATTTGAAAAAATAGGAAATCACAGAATGACTTTCATACCCTTATTTATTCAACATCACCTAAATCTGTAACATACTGAATTTGTTCTCATCAAATCCGTATTCTTACAGATCTTTCAATATGATGTGCATAAATTCCAACTGAGTGCCATTACCAAATAAAAACTATTTTGCAATTTTTTCTTAACTGAAAGCAAATGCTAATGCTTCCTTTCCTTCCAAATTGCTTCCTTCTAACTGAATATTTGATTCTATTTCAAAATCAAAATTTTAATCTGTACATAATTGTAACACTTACATTTTATTCTTTCCCTCAAAATAATTTAATGAAAGAAACACTCCTTATGATTAAGCTATTGCAGAGAATATTAAAATGATTTTAAATGAAAAAAATAACTCGTGTGTTTATAATACGCACATTTTGCTATAAACAAACAAATATTAATCAAGAATAGGAATCCTGGGGCATGTATTTCTAAATTACTAATCTACAAGGATTATATTAACAAACAAGTTTGCCTGAATGAAATCATTACGAAACCAAAAAATTGTCAAATTTGGCGTACACCCAATATTTCACTTGAACCAAATTTTATGATATCAGTAATTAAAGGAACACATTATAACATTATTTAATAGAATTTATAAGGATAAAGAAAGAATTAACTTTTTAGAATTTCAGTTCTTTTGAAGGAACTTTTCTCACATCATCAAGGGAGATACTTAACAGCTCATTTGGATAATTAGATATATGCATCTTGTTCCTCAAGAATTCCACAAGGCAAGAATCAAATTCTCACCCATATGTGTTCCATGCAGAGATTATTTTATGAAATGGGTGTGAGCACCAGTCTCTGCAATTTTACAATAATATCAGGACCTTCAATCATATTGCTTTCAAACACATATTCATACAGACCTTAAACAGAAACTCATCCAATCCGTAACACATGAGACATAAATTTAAAAATGAAAATAAAGTGACAATTGGCCTTTTGTACCTTCATAGTGATTGCAATAGCTCAGTGTTCATGGTGGCAAGTTTATGGCCATTATTATTTCTGTCGCAGAACGTCACTGAAGACCCATCTTGTGGAGAGGCTGACGTCAAATCTGTAAAGATTCAATGCTCTCATGTTAGCATGGTGTGGAAGTTTAGAGAGGGAGGTGCTATCTCAGATGTCATCCTCATAGCATGACGGAGGTTCAAAATTACAAGAGAGCTGAATATTTTATCGGAAATCATTAACTTGCACAATTTAGAAAATTCTTTCACTTTACGAAGCTGAATGTAGTATTCAAAAACAGAATTATGAAAATTGCACATAATTTTCCATTGGCAATTTTACAGCACTTTTAAGCTGTTTTAAACACTCTCTGGGAGTTGGTTGAAACTCCTTTTACACAATAGCTTTGATTTTTTTTATAATCATCCTACTCTTCTTCTTTTACATAAACCATTAAATTGCTGATTCTGTCTCCCAAAATATTTAGTACAATTTCCGCTTTACATTTATTACTAATTCCTTTTGTTCTGAATGCTTTCTCGAGCGAATTGTAAAAGAGATTATAAACACTCAGCATTCTTCGGAACAGGAATAGTCACTATTTTTATACTCTTAATTAAATTCTCCAAATAAAAACTCGATTCATCATCATTAAGTGATTTATTTTCACAAGATGCTGATTTGAGCTTTAACCCTTCAATGATTAGGAACGAACCCAGCTCGTTAACCGAATAGCTTGCCATAACGGACACTGACGAATTCAGTTCGTCCGAAGTTTTTCGACCCAAATGGTTGCAGTCGAACCCTACTCGGGCAGCGAAACTTTTCCCTAATGGATGCGACTAGCTGAGTTCGTCTGTGTATATTATCCTGCATTATTCGTGTTACAAACTATATTTATTCTCAAAATTTAGTTAATTTAATAGCGTACGAATGGCGGTATAGGTAACATAAAACTTTTTACATTATAAGGAAAATGTTTGTCAATCCAGTAGTTTGTTGAGTTATTTTTCTAGGGTAATTTGGTCATCATCAAAATATGTTGCACACTTAATTTGCTCTCCTCAAATGAGCTATTCTTTTTTGCAGATCTTTTAATATGACACTCATTCATTCCACTCTAAATAGAATCATCGAGCAATTCTTTCTTCATAACCAAACACATATAATCCTTGCACACAAATTGAGCATTCAATTTTTTTCTAAATTAAATCTTTATCTATGAACTACTATGACCTCTGAATTTCATTCTTTCGCTCCAAATCATAAAATATTTTAAATCATATTTTTCAAATATTGGTTATTGAATAATTAAAGGAAGGAACCCCTAAAGTCATTAAACTCTAATAGAGAACAATTTTACCGTTTATTTCAAAAATATTTTATAAAGTACAAAAAACAGTATTCGTTACCACAAGAAAATCTATCTGGGGGTTACCAATGCACCCATAATTTGCTCCAGCCTGTGTGAATGACCTTAGTAAGACAAGAAATAAAATCTTTTTATTTTATAATTTTTATCAAATTTTTGACTAACTTTTAATTTACACACTTTAGATCAAGAAAATTACAATTGTTTGTTGAAATTATTTATTAAAGAGCTTCATTTTCCGCTAATAATAGTTTTGGGGTTAGAGGATGAGGAATGGATATTATTTGATGAACTTATCAAACTCAATGGTTAACATCGACCAAACGCATTTGATTTTAATATAGTTGTTAATCTCGAGTTAACATAAAAAAAAAAACTGATTTATTTTTAATATCACTATGTAAAAAAGAAAGATAGTAATTGGACTAATGGTCAGATTGATTATAAGAATCAGTCATTGACTAGCATTGTAGTTTGTTATTAGCAAACTGTATGTAATGAAAAATACATTGTGGACTGTAAGTTTGCTATGTTTATAATAGGAGTTACTGCATGGTAAATTCGAATATACTTCAAAACTTTTAAAGAGCATGTTGATTTAAGTTTGGAAGGTAAAATACAAGATCAGACATTCTTTCTTCTGACTGGCTCAGAACTGAAATTCTTAGTTTGTAGCTTATGGTGTGGTTGTAAAGTGAGACAGTTGATTCTAAATTAATAAAATACCTGGGCACATTTGCTGAAAAAGAAGCATTTTATGAGGAAAAAAACAATTAGGGCATGAAAAAAGAATTTTTTTTGTTTGTAACATTAATGTAAATCAATGACTTAATATTGTATAATTTCATATAATTATGATTAAAAGTATTTTAAAGAAGTGAGTAATTTTTTTTTATTGTGTGATGAATAAATGAGAATAATTGTAAAAGTAAGTTTCTGTAATTATTCATACAATTAGATATTTTCACATTTAAAAACTGATTATAAAAATTAACACTAGAAAATATTTGTTGTATGCTTATTTATTAATTGATTTCATTTTAATTATTAAATACAAAAAAATTCCATCATTATTTTAAATTAAAACTAGGAATAGAGTGCTTATTTACTGAACACTAACGATTGTTATTGTTTGAATTAGTGGAGAAAAAGTTAACTAATCTTTTGCCTTCTTCTAAGAAAAATAGTATTGTAACTTTCTTTTCACATTGTAATTTGTTAGCTGGAACATTTTTCTGCCTGAAAAAGTGTTCCAAGTTTGGGTCCCATACTTTTAATATGTAGAGAGAGATGCATCTATAAATTATATATATAATGCACTAATTTTAAAGGATGAGTAGTAAGGACACCAGATGTCATAGGTGCAATAATCATAGAACCTATTCTGACTAAAGTCATTTAATTTCAATTCTTAATGAGAAACCTTTTCTTTCACTTTTAAAATACTGTATTCCTCTTTGGTGTTGCACATGTTATACTTCATTGTGAAGTCCTTTTTTACTTTTAATTTTTTATTATTTTTAACATTTAATTATTCTTTTACTCTTTACTTAATTATTCTTTTACTCTTTACTTAATTATTCTTTTACTCTTTATTCTTTATTACTTACTCAACTTCCCAGATTTTTTTAAAAAATATATATTATTTTTCAATGCTTTTTTTTATTATTATTATTTATAAGCTGAACAGTTATGAAAAGAACTACTAATGTCGATAAGTTGACAACATTTCATGAACATACAAGTGGTCAAAAAATGTCAATTTCGGTTTTGATTATTTGATTAAAGTATATTAAATTATATATTTTTTTACCCTGCTCTTTCCGTTAGGAAGACCATACTTAGATTTGCAATTTATGATTTGTTGCCTGCTGTCATTTATCTTGTGAATTAAATTTATGTAGAAATAGTTACTTTTGAATGAAAATGAATGAATTTAAATTATCAGCAATTTTCATTTTAGCACTTTGGATGAATGAATTAATTTGATTTTTGTTTTGTTACTACTGATTGTTGGAAATAATTGATTTGGATACCGCCAGGGAGCGTCTTATCTCATCTAAGTGAGAGTGCTCGGGGTCATTGGTTAGATTTCAGAGTACATTTAGTTCTTGACCGCATAAGGCAGGTTTTCCTGGTTTGGATGTAATTTGTCCTGACCACTAAAGTAGGTTAGGAAAAGTATGGCTGTTTGGAAGCCCTTGTACATTTTATAAATATTTGTTTATGTTTAATTAGCGCATAGAGATTGTAAATAAATGTGGTATAAAGACACCTCTCTTCTTTGTTGGATTATTTCTTTCTAATGTATTATTATTCATGTGATTTCATTATTCCCTGTAAATTTAAAAAAATGTATATTACAGTAAATAATTTTTGATAAACCATTGTGGTAAGTAAACATTTTGAGAAAGTAAGGAACAGGAAGGATTCTTAGAATTTTACTCAATATTAAGCTTAGTTTTGTTTTGATTAAGAATGAAACTTATTATTAAAATTGACTTTGTTAATTTATATGAAAACGGGTTTAAATCTTCTTGATATAATATTTAGCGCCAATCATATTTTTGTTGAAATTCCTTAAATAAATGTTCTAAAATTTAATTATCTTGAAACTTATGAAAAATTTCATTTTATAACTTTTTTTTTACTATAATTAAATATTAACTATACACTTTTAATGCATTGCTTCGTAAATAATTATTACTTGCAATTAGCTAGAAATTGTAAGCCAGAGCAGAATATTTCCATACTTTTTTCAATGGCTTAGATTTTTTGTAGCTAAGTAGTTTGCTTGATTCTTTACATATATTCACATATAGATATAGGAAAATGTAACAGAATATGAAACTATCTACATTTATCAGAATTGAATGTAATAATTTTTTCAGAGATAAATGAATAGATGATTAATTTCTGTCTTATTATGTGATACAATTGTAGAATCAAAAGGGATTAATCTTTTTAAATCAAAGTATAGTTTATATCAACATTTTTGATCTTTTTTTAAAAATAGATTTTAAGTAAATTTTTGTGTTGCTTCTGACCTTCAAGTATCTTTTGATACATTACTTATAAGCCAATTGAGCTTCTAAGATATTAGGGTTTATCATAAAATTTTAATTATTATAAAGAAACAATAGATATCTGGATGAATTTGATTCTGCTTATTAATTTGCTGTGACTCTTTTCAACAACAATGCCTTGACTAGCTCAAATGGGACGACTCTCTTAGCCTAGTTGATTAAAACGCAGCAAAAGTGAGCAGTCAACTTTTCTTTGGACGCACTGGTCCAGGGTTCGAAACAGCTACATGCATCAAGGTCAACAAACCTCTGCCCTTCCATGGGGTTGAAAATCACTCAATGCCTAGTATGCTGCGACTCTCTTCAACAGCAACGCCAGAAGTAAAAACGCCTTATTAACTAGTTCAAACGAAATGTCTCTCTTAGCCTAGTTGATCGAAGTTTTGCAAAAAGCGACCGGTCAACTTCTCTTCGGAACCAATGAACCGGGGTTCGAAACACCACTGTCATTCCAAGGTGTCATCAACTCTCTACCCTTCTCGGGGTCGAAAACCTCTCAATCTCGAAAATTTTTTGTGTACATAATGTTGTGAAGTACATCTATCATTGTTTATTTGTTTGGTTTCAGGAAGACATAGATTGAAGTCACTTGTAGTAGGAAGAAGATAGATTGCTCACTGTGTAAGTAATTTTCTTTATTTGAAAGGTTAAATGTTAGGCAAATCCATGATAAAGTAACCTGCTGCATGAAGAATATAAGAGTTCAATCTGCTGAGTTCTACAATAATGGCATTTGAAAGGTCAAACATTGGGAGAGATTTATAATTCTAGATGTTGTCTCTATTGAGAATAATAAATGATAATAATGAGAATATCTATTATTTTTTACTAATTAAAATTTCACAATACCCCAGGATAATAATTAAAACTTTAGGATAATGGAAGTTGCTTCAGTCTATGACTTCCTGAAACCAAGCAAATAAATTTTAATCACTGTAATTTATAACATTACGTACATTAGGATATATTAATATGCAGAATACATTTTATCCAGATATTTTGGTTATTTTTTTTAGTTATAATTAAAACTTTGTGATACAATATGTTGAAATTTTTGAATAATATTGTTGAACTTAAAATTCAATTATAGTTAGATTTTCATCATCAAGTCAAAAATTTCAATAAATCCAAGTAAATATTTTAAAAGGATATTTTGATTTTCTCTTGCATGTCACTTGAAAATAAAAGAGGGCATATTTTACTGCATACCTCATGATTAGAATAAGAATAATGGACTGATTACAGAATCTAACATAAATACTTTGTTTATACATGAGATTAAAGTTTAAAAGACAGTGCTTCTAGATTGAAAAACACACACTATACATAAAGAGGGAAGAATTTGAAATTCTAAAAATTCCATGTTTAAGGATTCAACATCAACTGTAAATTCTTTGGAACATGTTCCAAGTAGAGAATTATACTGGCCTTAGCAGTTAAATCTTAGTTCGCAGTAGCAATTTTTATTGTTATAGGGAGTTACATATTGCGTATTATGTAGAAATGTTTAATGTTATAATAATACTTATATCAGATCTAATCAGCAATCTTTAAAATTTGAAATTGAACAACTGTACTAAAATCGATGTTATTGCTAGATTTGAAAATAATTATTTTGTGATTCATTTTAAATCTTCAATTAAAGACTTATCCCTATATGAGAAGCTAAAATAGAAATAAAGTATTTTTATATTTTATTCTAATTCAAGAAACATTATTCTGTAAAAGATAAGCATACCTAAAGTCACCTGTTTGTTACTGAAAAATTGTGATTAGTAATAGTACAGAAAGTTTGCTGGAGGAAGCAAAGAAAGCAGTCTAAATACATTTATTATCTGCTTTTTATTCAGCATAAGTAATTTCTATGCAACTCTTCTCTCTCTCTCTTTTTTTAGAAATAAATTCTTTTGTATAAACAGGCATCTCCCATAAATACATTCCTTTGAAATGTAGTAATAACAGTAAATTTGAAATGTAGTGTCATCTATAAACATATTTCAAACTGATTGGGAAAGGATGCTTATAATGAATTCTGTCTTAAACCAAAAGCTTTTGATGACTGGTTGAAATAAAAGGACCAATCAGTAAATTAATAATAATAAAAAAAAAAGATTGAATAAGTCAGTTGTGTAAATTCAAACTGCTTGGTTAAAAAAAAAATCTGGTGAGTTAATACAAATTGTATATATAAAGCTATATTGTATTTATGTAATGACTTATGCCTTAGTAATAAAAGAAGGAAATCCAAATCTGTGTTTTTTTCAGTTCAGTTTTCTGCAGAAAAAATTCTTTATTTACTATATTTATGAAAGGAGGCTTGTGCTTTTGTTGAAGGAAAAATTAAAGCAGGTTTGTAGACCAGCACTTCATTGGATGGAGTGATCTCAAAGGAAGCAAAAATTGGTAATATTTTTTCATGTGGATCAGGTAAGGCTTAAAAAAAATCAGTCCTGTACAGGGATTAAGCATATTGTGACTTTTATAAGGCAAAGAAATTGAATGGTAATAACTTTTAAAGGAGAAACTAATCAATGTTTACTTGTTGAGAAACCAATCAGTGTATTTTTGGAATGTTTTACTAGTTTCTGGCTTATAGTGTTTTTCTGCTAGAAAGAGCTTGTGCTTTTTCCTTAAAATGATTTCTTAATGTTTAATGAAATCTTTAAGATCTTTTACTAAAGAAAACTAAAAAAAATTGAGAGCTTTTTGAAATTTTATATTTTTTTTGCTATTTGTGTTTAATTATCTGGTAAATTTTTTATAAAATTTAACATGTTTTAAAAGAGGATGATTTGATATTTTGTGACGTCATGGCTCATATGTTTACTTTTTTGATACTTTATTCTTGGAATGTATATACTCTGTACTTGAATGACGTCACTTCTCTTGCAACAGCAGAAATTGATACGCTGCCCGCCCAGACAATTTCGCAGACGAGACGTTGTCCTTGACGAGATCAGAGGTCTATAAGATTAATTCTGGTGTATTTGTATAAGTATGATATGAAATTGTTAATAAACAATTTTGGATTTAAAATGGATGCCTCGAAATATATTTGCCACTACGCCACAATTTAAATGGTGAAAATAACATTTTATATTTTTATTAATATAAGTAATAATTAATATTGGTTTAATTTGTATTTTACTTAAATTTCTTTTATTAGTTGGTTAAATTTGAATACTTTATTTATTTTAAGTTTACACAAAAATATATGTAAAATTTTTTACTATTCCAATGTTACAATGTCATTTTTACAATGTTTTATTTGCAAAATTCTTCACTCAGCTGTAATTTTTATTGGTGCTTATAAGTGTGATCAAGTTATGCATTTTTGAATACATAAATATATTGAGATCATATTGCAGCGACTCTCTTCTACAACAACTTTAAAAGTTAAAAAAGCCTTACTCAACCAACCCGATTAGATATCTTTTCGACCGTTTGGTTGGACCGTCAACTTCGGACCCCTTGGTCCAGAGTTCGAAACAACGCTGTCTCACCAAGGTCATCAACTCTTTCCCCCTCCTTGGCGTCGGAAAACCCCTCGCGGCCGAAGTGGTGACTCAGGACTTGAACACTAGAGGACAGCACAGCCTGTACCTACTGTTTGCATATGCCCCCGACGCAAAACATTTGTCCCTGTATGTCTAACTGAGACAAACGCACACAAATCACGACAAAAGTGATATTCCGGCTCTGGCGCACGTGTCGACGCGACCCACCACTCGACACGAGACAGCCGATGACTCAAATGGAAACTGTCCCAAGCAAAACTCAATTCAACAGGGAGGGGATGTATATCAATAGCAGTAATGGCTGACAAAATTGAAAAACAACCTTCTGAACAAACCAAGCAATAAAAAAAAAGCAACCTTCTGTACAATCTCTTCGTATCATCACGATGATACTGGAGGGGGAGTATGCAGCGACTCTCTTCTACAACAACGTTAGAAGTTAAAAAGGCCTTACTCAACCAACCCGATGAGATATCTTTTTGGCTTGATTGGTTGGACCGTCCACTTCGGAGCCTTTGGTCCAGGGTTCGAAACAACGCTGCCGCATCAAGGTCAACAACTCTCTCCCCTTCCTCGGGGTCAGAAAACCACCCGCGGCCGAAATATAATGAACCCTAAAATATTGAAAATCTTTGAGTTAACTTTAAACAAATTGCTTGTTTATATATTTTGCTCTTCTATATAGTTTTTTACCAATCTAATGATATTCACTTTTAACTCTTATGTTCGTGTAACATAATTATCTTGAATATTAAAATGTTTCTTTTACAACTGCTAGTTCCTAGATGAATTTTTTTTTTTGTATGAGCAATGTATCGCAAAATATATAGTGGATACAAATATTTGATTATGATAGGATAGAAAGATAGGGATGCATCTTATGTAACTATTTAAAATTTTGTAAATTTTAAATTGATGACTCTTAAGGGCATTTAAAAAGCAATTATTCTGATTTAATTTGGTTTCATTTGTATTTTGATTTGACTGATAAAAATTTTGTAGAAATAAAAAATTGTAAAATCACAGTCTGGGCGCACGCAGAAAATTTGCATATGACAGAGGCAAGATACCAGTCACAGAATTGCGAATCTCACGTTGTGGCACCAGTATTTTTTATTAGACGCCAAAGTTACTGCGGGATGCGACATTACAGGCACATTTGTTCTCTGCCCGTACCTCTTTGAGGAAGTGATACCTACTGGCCTTGCAACATGTTCTGTAGCAGCATCTCGCAAAACAGCCATGCTGCAAAATTATGTTATATCAGCTTCAGCGGAATGCACTAAATGATGCAAGATGGTGCACTTCCACATTTTGCGAAGTCTATTCCTAGAACAGCATTTTGGTGATCACATCATCTCACGCCATTTTCCTTTTCCGTAGCCTCCGTTTCCCCTATCTGACTCTTTCGGATTTCTGGTTTCGGGAATATATCAAATCCCTAGTGTTTACATGTGCAATCCGCAAACTTTGCCTGATTTTAAAGATTCCATAAAGCGTGAGATTTCAAACATCCCTCATGCCATGTTGCGTTTAACTTTATTGTCCACCGTCTCTGCATGCAATGCGTAATTGCCTGTGATGGCACTCATGTGGAAAATGTTTGATCTAAATCAATGTAATCTTTTGTCCGATATGTGCTGTTATCAGTGATTATGTCCGATATGTGCTGTTATCACCCTTATCTCTGTTATATACAGTATTCCTCCGTTCGCACTGAATAATTGTTTTTTATAAGAACAAAACTCGTCCGTCTTTGGGAATATAAGTTCCGTTCCAACACTATTTAGTGTTTTCGCATGCGCTAAACATTTTACGACGGAAAAAAGTAGGCATTGCCATTCGAAAATTTCGAGTTTCTGTTACTATAACTGTAACTGTAAGCGCCTCTGTGTTGCTACTCACAGAATCTCGAACGCATACCTCCAAATAACTATATTCGAAACCTCATCTCGATTGGTTAAACGGAACTGACGCTAGAAGGGGAGATGTTGACAAAGTTTTTTTTATGATCACCCTGTATGTATATATATATGTGGGATGGCCGATATTACTTAATAAAAATCAAACTTTGAATTAGCACACAGACATTTAATATTGACGTTTCACATTAACATAAAGTTTCACATACTTGACGAGTACGACTTTCACAATAACATTTAAAAACATTAAAACAATCTTCTTCAGCGTCTTAAATCATAAATCGTCTAGAGTCATCAACAAGGGCGTCTTCCTCGTTCCGATGACTTCCGTCGACTCTCCTTCAAGAGCGGGCTCCCTTCAGTAGCAGAGGCAGCGCCCTCTATGATCGGGTGTTTCTACTACAACCCCCCATATATATATATATATATATATATCGTATATTCCTGCTTATAACGTGCACCCTTTTCTTTACGAAGAAACTGGAAATGTACATCAGCGATTCTCTTATATTCTGAAATTATTCATTCGAAGGATTTTCTCAGGCTTTCGAAAAATTGATTACTGAATTGACATCAATAAGGGGAACAATACACAATGTGTGGGTAGTGGGAGCGCTTTCGTGAGGGAGTAAATAATTTTTCAATCAGGGTTGATTGTATACAATGCAGAAGTGCACGAGAATGTTGTTCTAGATTTTCGAAAAAAGGGGGATAAAATTTGCGTAAGAACGCACTTTCCCGAATGAATTCGCGGAAATTAGGAATCATATATTTTCTCTTTCTCCTATCATTTGAAATCGTGGTATTGAAATCAGCATCGGAGGCTTTAGTAAATCGTATTTACGTGGGTAGTTCATAAAGTACTTGTATTTGAAGAGTAGGATATCATTAAGGTAAACTGTTGTTACCATCTGTTAAAAGGAGCAGAAACAAATTTGACATTGATTCATAGATAGTTTTGATTTGGTAATTATTTGCTGCCAATCAAAATTTGATTGCTGCCACGTTGAGTTGTCGACGTCATTTTGCGTCCTGTTGTTACCGTCGATGAGAACTGGGTTAATGATCATGCACCAGAAATCAAGCAAAAATCAAAACATTGGGTTGCTTTCTGTAAATCTTTTCCAAAAGAATACGAAGATAGTCTCATCAGTCAGAAAAGTTATGAAGAATTTTTGAAGTTCGAAAGGAGTCATGATCATGAATATGAGTGACTGAGACTTAGACAGATTTCTAGTGAGTCATGATGCTTATTAAAAGCAAACTGTTTTCGATACTACGAGCACCAACTCTTGGAATTTTTAAGGATTTATTGGACGACCCTCGTATTTCAGTTGAAATACAGTTAATCTTATGTTCCTTGTAGAGTTATACCAAACAAAATAAACATAATGCTGGTTTCAAATGCAAAATCATTCAATTTATGAAAAGAAAGGGAAATCGTTTAGCAGCAAGGATGTGCCTGAAGATATGAAAATTGTTTCGTTCATAAGGTTTGTCATTTCTTTTAAATAAACAGCATTTAGATACATATAGAAATCTTAGTTTTTTATGCTAATTTTTTCCTTATTTTTAATTGTATCATTTTTACTTTCATAAATTTCGACCTGTTTTTTTAATTAAAAATGCACGTTATACGCCGGAATATATATATATCGTGTAGAACGGGGTTGGGGATTGTACATCCCGAATCCACACTGGTGTGCTCTTCCGTAAAAGGCTGTTTTGTCTAAGGGATTGAGACGAACCAGCGGATTGAGCTTCGTGATGCTTATTGTAACTCGTGGTCGCTGCAACTTTCCTACTTGATCTGTCCTGCTCGAATTTTCGTGGCTATTCAAATTGTCGAAATTTTTCTGGTGCTCTGAAATCTTGTTTGCCCCTAAAATACGTATTGACTGGCTTTTATTTTAGTGTTCTCTTGATGTCTTCGTACTCTTCAAAATTTTCTGCCAATTCGGCTGGCGAATTTATCGTTGTCCATTCGTCTAGAAAATGTTGCTTAAAGTCGGTAGGAGCTCTACATTTCATTTGATCGGAGATAATCAATTTTCTTAATTCTTCAAAAGATTCGATTTTTAACTCTGATGTCCTTCCGTCAAAATATGCTGCAAGTTTGTGATAAAAATCGGTCCAAGTGTGGCTATAAACTTTTTGATGCGTGGTAAATAACTGCCGAAACTTTTTTGGCGTTAATTTAAATCTTTTAAGCAGAAGTTCTTTTACATGGTCGTAGTTGTTTGCTATTTCCTCTGGTTCACGTGCGATTATGTGAGAAATTTTGGAAGGTAAGAGTCCTAAAAGATATGAAACCCAATGTTCTTTTGAAATTGTTAATTGTTGCACTTGACGTTCGAATAAGACTAAATATAAGCTAATATCTTCTTTAACTTCATATTTATGGAGAAATTTAGACATTTCCTTGCCTAGTAATTTTGAATTGTCAGTTTCGTCAACCGTTTTGTGTAATTTTTGATTTTCTAATTTTAGTCGCTCTAGCTCGATTTCGTGTTGATCTTGACGTTGTTTCTCTTCAAATTCTTCTTTCGTTTTTCGCTGTTCTATTATACTCGTAAACAAATTTTTAGTGAATTCCTCATCGTATTCAGCATCTTTAATGATTAAATTCCTTAGTTAACTGTCATTGAGGAATCATGCTTTAGATCTAATTCTTCCGCGAAGATAAACATATCTTCTCAACATCCTTTAACGAGGTACGCCATTTTGAAATTAATATGTGAATAGTTAATAAATAGAATCAATTAATTTGAAAATTCATACTTTAATCGTTTTTGCGTGATAATAAGTGATTTTAAAAAGGAACACGTTTATTATGGTGAATTTCGTTTAATGAATTTGCGTAAAAAATCATATATATCAAATCAAAAATATACATTGACACAATCATGTAAATGTAAGGATATTTGAAATATGTAGTGAAAATGATATAAATATATGAAATTTCTTTCAGACTATATGATTTTTTTAAAGTACTTTTTTTTTTACCATATCATCCTGAAATCCCTTTGTTAGAATTTTCTACAGAATTAAACAGATCGTAAAAGAACATAAAGTAATTCATTTCGAATCAAAAAATATTCAGACATACAGTGGAATCAGATAATCAAAAATGATAAAATCATGTATTTTGAGAATAAACTTTCAATTTGCTTAATTTAGAATTCACTAGTCTGCCAAACCCATTTTTTTTTACGAAGTAATGAGTTACTATTCATTGAGATTCAGTGAGACCAAACAGCGAAACCCTGTTTGCTGTTTGGGCGAAACGCTGACATTATCTCAGTGAAAGTCAGAACGTTCACGTTCTCTGGACATGGAAGTCTTAATTACTTATGCATTTTTTCATTTCTCGTGTGAGAACGGTGGCTGATTTGGGATACCATCGCATATCAATTCACGCACACAATAATAAAAAAAGGACACTCCTAGATTTTGAATTCAAGTATCACAATTTGAAAAAATGTATATAAAAATGCACTTAGAAAATAATACGTTTAATTTACTTTTGCGTCACATATTTCTTTTTATAATTAAAAAAAAAAAAGCATTAAATCATTGCACTTCTGTGAAATTAGAAGGACTGTCCGAAAAAATAAATAAGTTTTACAGTACCTGGACTCTTGTGATGAAACGTCGGTTGATTAATCCGATTTCCCACAAAATTTCTCTCACTAATACACGCTGGATTTTTTTTTTTTTTTCTGTTCATGCTCTTTCAGGGGTCGTCGTCCTGTTTTATTGCATAAATTAAACATAATTTAGATGGTCACTAATACGAAGAAGCACGCTGTTGTTACTCTCGGAACTGTTCAGAGGATAAACACATATGGTGATCACAAAATCGAAGAAGCAATTGATGATTTCGTCATCGCAGAAAAACTGTAGTAGTGATTGTCGATGAGGCACACATTTTCCCTGTAGTGGGTCTGTTGTCGCTGGAAACTGGCTATTCTTTCTGTAGAGGCAAACGTCAGAATTAGCATCTGCAAAATTTTATTGATCTCTGGGCGAGCGTCTAATTTTTTTCCTTCTTCTTGTAATCATCTCCCATTAATTTTGTAGGCATGTCGAGTCCAACGCTCATAAATTTTGCACGCATCCCGGGCCGAACTCCCATTAATTTTGTAGCAAGGGAGGGGGGATTTTACTTCCTGAATCTACACTGGTTTGCTCTTACGCAAATGGCTAGTTTGTCTAGGGGAGTAATTCCATTACCGGATTCTATGATGACTTCGTAGCAATTCAATATGATACTTAAAGTTGTTTTACTTCGTTTATTAGATGTAGAGATGCAGGAAAATTATTTATGAAACTACTATGTACAGATTGTTATGAATTGACCAGTTCATGGAAGAAAGATAGATGGCAGTCCAATTTCATCGCATATTGGCGATGGACGTTGGAACGCTCGCTCCATCAACGAGGGAAATGCGAAGAAGAGGAGCAGAAAGAGAACGAGAACGAAATGTCGCTCAGTTTTGTTCAGGAAAGGGGGTGCGGGTGCGGGAGCTATCACATGACGCTGATTTGTGGTGCCATCTATCGAGTAACTGAGGAACTGGTTTTACAGTACATTTAAAAATACAATTAATACTTTGATAATTAGCTGGAAAAAATCGTATACCTACACGTGTGTCTGTATGTAATGATTTAACTTTAATTTGCAATAGTTTCACTGAATAATAATTTAATTTTCTAATTTTTCCCATTCTCTCACTTAAAAAGTAAAGCGTTCATTCTTATTTCCTGATACCATTCCCTTTTAACTTTTAATTTATGCAATCACGTGCTCTTGAAACCTACATTATCAGCTTTTCCCACGGATTCAGACCTGTAAGGATAATCCCTACTTAACTTTCTGTCTACTGCTAAGTTCCCAAAGAATCCCTACACCTATACTACTTGATCTGTTATGTCTAAAAGGGAAAATCTCTTCTATAAAACTCATAGTAAGGAAATATTCTCTCTTTCGCTTCAGCCACAACGGCCGACACTGTGCTGCTGATCTATTCAAAAATGGTCTGCCTACCTGCCTGCCTGTGTGTAATTATATTTGTTGCTTAAGATTTGCACGTTTAAGATATACATATATATCTTAAGCGTGTAAATCTTAAGCAACAAATTCATTTTTCATCATGAAATTGTTGAAAAGGGCTCTTTGCAACCAGTACAGTGAAAGGGCAGCTCAGTAGAAAGATGATACATATGCAAATATTGGCACTACGGCATCAGAGGGGAAGACACGCAGGCGCGTGAAATGCGCTCTCTCAGTGCCAAAGCGACTGGCCAGACATTTTCTGCAATTGAAATCGTACTTTCATAATGGCGACAGGAAACCATGAAGATGCTTTTATACGTGGTAGAATGATCGGCAAGCTTGGAAAGGGACGTAAAGGAAAAATCTTCCAAATGACAAATACAGCTGTAAAAAGGTTGTCGATGATCGGCTGAGGAAAACAACAAGTGATGACCGGTATATTTTTATGCAGATGAAAAAAGACCCGAACCGGCAACAGTGTTCAGCAGCTGTGCACGGCAACCGGACGTCCATCCTCCTGAACGCTACATACGATTAACAGCAGCCCATCAGTGGCATCGTTTACAATGGTGTCAAAAACATAAAAACAGGATATCTGATCACTGGAGTAACGGTCAGTTTGCAAATGAGAGTCGTTTCAGTTTGAGCAACAATACTTAGCGACAGTTGATATGGAGGCAAACAAGAAGCTCTTTTGAAAAATTAAGGAGGTCAGGAGTGCTGTTTTGTCCTTCATGGCTAAAGCGAGATCGAGAAATTTACCTTGCTGAGAATTTATACGCAGAGATTTCTTTAGATCATGTCGTATTGAATGAAGGGATCATCAGGGATTTCAGCTGCAGACAATTTATTAGGGATTATCCCTACAAGCCTGAATCCATATGAAGTAGACATTGCAGATTTTAATAGCGCGTGATTGCATAAATTGAAAGCTAAATTGGAATGGTATAAGGAAATGAGATTTAACTCTTTACTGTGAGTTAAGGAATAAAAAAAAATTAGGAAATTAAATTATATTTAGTTGAAATCATTACACACACGCACGCAGTGTATTAAAATGTTGGAATCGCACACACGCCAAGTCACCAAAAGCCCTCGTGTTGCTTCTTGTGCGACGTTAATAAAAACTAAACTAAACGCTCACACACCATATAACCTATAAAGATATCCTTAAATTTGATTTTAAGCCTTTATATAGTCTCGTCCCAATTCAAATACAATAAATGGAACGAGTGTACAGGTCCTTAAATGGGTGAGGAGAGGGACAAATCTATGGAGCACAGGGATGGTTGATGAAATCTACTTGTTTTTTCGCAGAAAAGTGCAACAGAAGAATGGACTTGTGAAACACGGAGAAAAAAAGAAATACTCAAAAATGAATACCCAGATGTGCTCATTTTGAAATGAGTATGTTTGTATCAGATTTGAGCGTATATCTTTATCGAATGCGAAACATTACATTTATTCAAAAAAAACCCAAAAAATGGGGAATCTACATTCTCAAAAAATTATTACAGATATAAAGACTATAAAAGTTCCTTTTATATACTGACTACGTATTTTAAAAATTGCGATTCAAAAACAAATATGGTTTGCTTTAATATTTCGAACTATATTTTGTATTTACAACGCTACACTACAATATTAAAACATGAAATAATTTGAAATACAAAATAAGCTTAATCAAAACAAAAGGCTGATATAGCCGTTAACAGCTCAAAAATACATCTGTTTAAGGCAGAAAATAATTTAAAGCTTATATCGGAAGTATACAAACAAACGCCAGAAGCAAGTTTAAATAGGCTTACTTGAGCGACATTTTAAAAACACAATTGAACGAGAATAAGTCTATAGATATATAAAAATATACTCAGATTATTTCCTACCGAATGTAAATAATTGAATAATGTGCGAAATATAATATTAAATATATTATTCGAATTAAAATTGATGTACAAGATGTAAAAATCTAGCTTAAAGAGAAATCCGATGTTAACGTATACCACAAAGGTTTGTTTTGGTAGACATATATATTGGTAAAATTATTAATTTTTCGCTATGTTTGATTTATGACAAATTTAATTATATGGTGAATGTAATAAATGTTCACCTTATTTTGGCACATTATTTAAAAAATATAGTGTTGCAAGTTTTACGTATTTACTTAGTAAGTCATACTATTTGATTCGTTCATGTCAAAAATGAACTCAACTTTAAGCAACATGGGCAAACGCCAAAACATTATGGCTGTTGCAGTAGAACATAATATAGGTCAAAACAAAATGGAAAAAGTTTATGTATATCATGACACAAATCTAAGTGCTAAAATCACATAATTTAAAATTCTTGGAGGCTAAACAATAAAATGGCTTGCTTGTCTTGAAATAGGCAAGTTTACAAAATATTTTTGTACGCAATTAACCTTTCTAAGAGAGTAATTTCATGTAAATTTTTTAATACTTTTTTTAGATCAGAAATTACAAAATGAACAAAATCATTTGGTAAAATGAAATACGTTAATCAGTTTCAATACTTTTTATTATTCTATATTCCAAAATTTCTTTACAATATGCGACATTATGTATAAAAATTAAATGTACTTACAAACTAATGCATAATGTATATTTTGTTTTAATTATGAACTGATCCATATTGTTTAAACTATAAGTATGGATTAGATAGCAATGTTTATAAAAAGTTTTTGAAACGACATGCCTTCATCTGTAGGAGTTAAAAAATTTTACTTTTTTTTTTTTTAATATTCTTGTTTCAAAATTGTGAATGTTTTGTTTTTATGTTTATGTATGTGTGGATATGTATGTGTATGATATTCAGAATAAATATTTCTAAAATATGATTTGGTTTCATTTTCCTGTGTACAGCGAATCATTAATTTTAGGTATTAGCTTAGTTATGATGATATTTCAAAAGTAAGTATATATTAAATGAAAAAAAAAAAAAAAAAAAATACTAAGTTTTTATAGTGAAAAATCTAATATTCATCATAATGTTTCCAAGATATTTCCAATAACTTATTATTAAATGATTGAACTTTAAATAAAACTCAATTTTCTGCATGTATAGGAAACAAACTATATATTTAAACAAAACTATATATTGCTCCTAAAAACATAAATATAATTCTTAAGGACCTGAATTGATTCTGGAACTAATAGCTCAGATTCCTTACACATTTGTTTTGAAAAGAATTTAACTCTTGAATCGAATCTATTTTCGTTAATTAAAGATTTATTAAACCATTCGAATTGCTTTAAATTTGAGGTATAAGTTCAAATTACAGTTCTAAAAGTAACAGTTTGTTACACACAGTAAATGAAAGAATTTTGAATCGAAAGTTTTGTAACAAAAACTACATAAAGTGTATGTTAAATATATATAAGATGAAGAAAATGATACTTGCAAATAAAAGAGCGCTTATTTAATTCCCTTAAAATTTAAGTTGATATATATTTTTCTGTTTAAAATTCATATTCGATACAACAACAGTATCGAAGATAAATTCAAAACATACGCACTTAATTGTTTCTCATATTTGATGCAGTAATAGATTCACAAATAAATACATTACACTCATTTTTCTATTCCACACTCATAATGGACCGCGGTAGCCTAGTGGTCAAGGTCGTGGACTAGCGGCTGGCGGTTTTCGTTCAGTCGCGGGTTCGATCCTTGGCTGCCAAAGACCCGCCGTGTAGCCGGGGCTGATGCACGTTAAATCTGTTCGGGGTCCAAAGTCCTCCCGTTGGCGTGGTGTGGATGTTAGGAGAGGGGGGTGCCAGCTCAGGTGTCGTCCTCGTCACTTGACCGTGGTTCAAAATTACGAGGTCCGTCGCCAATAGCCCTCGTGTTGCTTCTAGTGCGACGTTAATAAAAACTAAACTAAACTATCCACACTCATAATTGATACAGAAATATCTTCAAAAATGAGTATGTGAAATTTCCATTTTGGGTACGTACATGTTACTAGAAATGAGTACGTGCGAATCTTATATTTGAATAAGACTCGCACGTACTCAGGTTTGGATCGGAGCTATTTTGAGTATGGGAAGTATTCAAAAGTGAGTACGTGAAGTTTCCATTTTGAGTACGTGCGAGTCTTAAATTTGAATACGTTGGCATCGGAGCCATTTTGAGTATGTGAAGTATTCAAAAGTGAGTACGTTGTACTCGATTTTGAATACCCATTTTTCGCAGTGAACGGTGCATTGTTGTGCAAGATGCATTAATTATCACTGTCCAACAGTCGGGTCTCGCATTCGTTTCGAAAATCGATCCAAAAAATCTTAGAAGAAATCTCCAGTTATCTTGAAGAAATTCTGTTGTGCAGCTCATCATTTTTATCGTTTCGACTCTAACATGGAGACCTAATCTCTCATCGTCTTCGGTATTGTCTCCTACCTTTTCACGTCCCCCCCCGGGTTACCCTAGCGATCCTTCTCTGTTTTCGATCCTCCTTGTCAACCAATTTTCGCCTTTTTTTTTTCACGTCTAGACCACAATTAAATCTTGTTTGGGGCAGCATTGCCACATCTGGCTCTTGCTCCAATAAACTTTACATCCACTCTCTCTCCCACCTTCAAACCGAGGCCGCGGTAGCCTAGTGGTCAAGGTCGTGGACCCGCGGCCGGCGGTTTTCGTTTAATCGCGGGTTCGGTCTTTGGCGGCCAAAGACCCGCTGTGTTCCGGGGCTGATACACATTAAATCTGTTCGGGGTCCAAAGTCCTCCCGTTGGCGTGGTGTGGTTGTTAGGAGAGGGGGGTGCCAGCTCAGGTGTCGTCCTCGTCACTTGACCGTGGTTCAAAATTACGAGGTCCGTCGCTAATAGCCCTCGTGTTGCTTCTAGTGCGACGTTAATAAAAACTAAAAAAAAAAACCCTCGAAAACCGCTTAAATACTAGAAAATGACTCATAGCATCGTTACCGTACGCTGATTTGATCGTTTTTGACGTTTTTTGTGGCCGATTCCCCAATTTAAAACAAAACGTAACGAGCGTTCATTGCTCCATCTTTTTCGTCGACAATTACGCACAATCCAACGGTGCCAAGTAAGAGCTAGTCAGAAATGAATGCAACCACTTAACACGCGTAGCTGAAGATCATTGCTACAACATCCCGTTGGTCTCGCAGAGATAACGCCTTTTGTACTTTTTTATGAGCGGGTGTCTTGGAGCTTTTTAAACACATTTTATTCAAACTTTTCGGCTTAGCATACGTATATATATATGGGGTACTGTCTTTGGTAAACACGGGTGATGCACCCCCTGGGTTACTCTAGCGATCCTTCTCTATTTTCGACCCAACTTCTTTCAACCAATTTTTGTCTTTTTTTCAATTTTTCTCACACGCCTAGACCATAGTTATATCTTGTTTGGCTCATCGTAGCCACATCTGGTTCTTGCGCTAATAATTTTCACTCAGTTACTCAAGACATGCAAGCCATTTTAAAATTGAATATAAAAATAAAACTCAAATTATTCCAAATTGAAAAACACTACCTTTAATATTGGTCTGCAAATAAGTACTTCGGGGGCAAAAATATATTTCATGGAGAAATTATGGTTATTGGTTTGCCACCTTTAAAAGCAGAATTTTAAATCATGTGATTTTAGCAGTTAGATATGCGTCATGATATACATAAACTTTTGCAATTTTGTTATGATCTATATTATGTTCTATTTTACCAGCCGCTGCCATAATGATTTGGTGTTGGCTCATGTTCCTCTTAAAGGTGAGTGCATTTTTGACCTGAATGAACTCGTGTGTTGACCGGGTATGACAGAATAGTCCCACTGTAGCTCATGCATGTTGTAAGAGGCGACTAAATAGGTACCCAGCATCTGGGGGTATCGTCGGGCACCCTGCCCCTGGGGATTATATCAGGAGACCTCAGGGACTTGCCTTCTTTGGGTGGATACGAGCATCATGACCCCGAGGCACTTTTTCTTTTCTATGGGGTTTACTGTCATTGGTAAACACTGGTGACGCGCCCCCCGGAATACTCTAGCGATCCTTCTCTATTTTCGACCCTCCTTCTTGTCAACCAATTTTCATCTTTTTCTAATTTTTTCCTTTACATGTCTAGACCACAGTTACATCTTGTTTAGCGCAGTATTACCACATCTAGCTCTTGCGTCAATAAACTTCATTTTCACTCACTTTGACCTGAATGAATCAAATAGTATGAGTTATTAGGTATCTACGTTTATTGTATTAAACTTATAACACTATCTTTTTAAAATAATCCACCAAAATAAGGTAAACATTTATCACATTCACCATATCATTAAATTGGTAATTAATCATATTTTGAGTATGATTTAATAATTTTACCAACGTATTAAACTTATGCAATATTAAAAACAAAGCACTTGCTTTCGAAGTTTGACAAATATTCTTCTAGCTTTCACTTTTTTTTCTACAAAATCCATATCGACCACGTGGAAAAATCGTACCCTGAAGAACTGTAAAGGAACATTGAATCGTACTCACAATTGAATTGAAGAACGTACTCATTTTAATACTCGTGTATTCTTCCGCTTGAGCTCACAAATATAATTCGAAATATTTAAGCGAACCATATTTGTTTCTGAACCCCAATTTTTAAAATACGTAGCCAGTATATAAAAGGAACTTTTGTTGTCTGTAATATCAATAATAATAATTTTTTGATAGTCATGATTTACCATTTTTTGTTTTGTTTTGAGTACATGTAATGTTTTACATTCTATAAAGACATACTTTCAAATCTGATTCAGACATACTCATTTCGAAATGAGTACATCTGGGTATTCATTTTTGAGCATTTCTTTTTTCTCCGTGTATTTGTATAGATTTATTTTTAAAACTTATTGTTCTAAAATCTAAGTTGCAAAGCTCTGTTTGTAAAATTCATTCTGCAAAGTTAGAGTATGTTTCAACTTGAAAGGAATTAAGTATCAATATTCAAATGTAACTATAATGCCAGCCACCTTTAAGTTTATAATGTATTGTTTTTACTTATGGCTGAGTGGCAACTGCTGGTGATTAATGGTTTGGGTGTGATCTGTTTATTTTGATTTTGAAATTCTCTTACCTTGTTAGCAATGCCGTTTAAACTTGTAGAAGCGTAAAAAATTTTAAATATTGAAGAACTAGTAGTTCATTTGAGTGACTTAATTTAGTACACAAAGTATCACTTATAATAACGCAATCATACTAGAAAAGCTATGTATTATAATATAAATTTAATACAGTACACGCAAATAAAGTATCAGACTCACGAAATACATGAAATTACAAAAAAACGTACTTTTTTGTATTGGTAACATACATTATTCAATTGAAAAAGAAGCATAAAATAAATTTCCTATCTCAGGGTCGGCTCGTAACTAAAATTAGTTGGGGTGCTGCAACAGAAAGTTTATAGCCTTTGTTTTAAAATTGTGTAACAGAAAACAAACATGTATAAAATTTTGTTTAGTAATTTGATAAAATCCTACTAGATCAAAATCAAACATTATTTACTTATAACCTAGTTTGCTACAACTCAAGCTTAATCTATTCATTTAAAAATGAAATTCATTCTTTTTGTTTTAATTTGCACGAAAAGATGAATAATTTTCTCCTTGATATCTGGATGACGACTGAGGAAATATTTCTCCGTTGAAAATACTGCAAGCGCATTTTGTCTTTCCAAATTTATAGTGCTTCTTAGAAAAGTTTTTATTCTTTTCAAAGTTGAAAATCAGCATCCTGTCTCTGATGTAGTCATGGGAGATGTCAAAAGCACTTTTATCAGTTTTGTAAGTTCGCTAAAAATACCATCTAGATTAAAATTTCAGCAGCTCAAGTACTTCCTGAATATCATACCAACAATAGCATATTTTTTATTCAGTTTCAAACTTTTCTTTGTCAATCATGGGATATGCTTCAGTGATCAGTATTATCTCTTCTATGGAATATTCTTTCCTAAAACTTAAGCATTTTTGTTGAACAATTTAGCTGCTATTAAATGTTTAGTGGAATAATATCTGTCAATTATATCAACACAAATAGTCACATACTATCTTAGCTTCTGCCATGAGTGCCTTTGAAGGATTTTTACTGTAATTTTGAGTTTCTCAATTCTAAAATGATATTTTTGAAATTTATTACATAACCATTAAATTTAAACATACCATTTTCTGGAGATTGCATTTGGTTGTAAATTATTTCAACAAGAGACATAATCTGATGAAAAAAGCTCTAACCAAAACTTGAAATTATTACTCAGGTATTTTAAAATTCCCGTTCCTTCTGCAATGGTTTGGTCTGCATCTGATGTCGATTGAATTTCAGTAAGGCAGTTTTTTAAAGGTTGCAAATTTTCATGTGGTGAGAAGAATGTTAGAATAGCTAGATTGTTAAAGAAAAATATTCTTGCGTATCATGAAATACTTACCGCATTTCTCATGATTAAATTAAGTTGTGCTTTTCAATTTTTTTCTTTCACTTTATTTCTAAAACCATCCTTTGTCCATGTTCATCACCTCCATACAGCCAACACGGGAAGCAAAGCAGTACATTTTTTACTACGCAGACGCAAAGCCAACTTTTCTGTTTGTACCATTCAGAATTATAGTTACTAATTTATAAGTATTTTTTTATGTTCTATTATCATATTATTCAAGAACGGTAAGTTTCTTTTAAATAAGAATTTTAAAAATATCTATCAACGAATATCTATCCAACAACAAGAAAGAGAAATCGTGAGATTTCTCTTCTGTAAAAATTTGAATCCTATGTTTAATCCGAACAACGTCGAACCATATCAAGTAGTATTCTAATAATTTCCAATACATTATATTTTGAAGTGGCAATTATTCAAATTTATTGCTTTTTTATTTTATTCTGCATTTTTTAAAGGAATGAACACATTTTTCACTTAATATGGCTAGATTGTGAAGATTTATTTTGAATCTGGGGGGAAAAAATTGTTCTTAATATGCATATTTTAAATAGAGCGAATAAGTTGTTGCGTGCTTTAGGATTGAAGCAAATGATTCGAGTCCTAATGAACTGCTCTCAAAGTTTTTGATAAATGTGTTTTAATTTGAACAGTGAAAATCTTTTTCTGACGATGGCCGATCGATTAATTGAAGATGGATACCGAGACGTTGGTTATGTGCATATCAATATCGATGATTGCTGGATGGCTCAATTCCGAGACGCTGAAGGAAACATGGTGGCTGATTCAAGGAGATTCCCTCGAGGCATTCACTTTCTCGCTAATTATGTAAGTGTTTTGATTCATGTTGTTTGCTTGATGACAATCAGTGAGGATTGGAACGTTATTTTTGCATTTTTTTTTCTAAAAGTTTAGTTTAGATGATATCTCGAAAGAGATATCATCTAATAAAGAGAAGCTCAAAGGCTTTTTTTCAGCTTGGCACTGTGAGAAAGGATTAATAAAAACTCCAAGTATAATAAAATCAACTTAGTAGGAGATTTTTAAGGTCCTCGCTGAATCCAAGTTAACTTTCTGGACTGTTAGCTTTGTATTTTAGGTTCGGATTTTTTTCGCACCATTTATCTTTCGGGGGCTTTCTTTCTTTAGGTTCGTACGGAAATCATGACCCCGAGGTACCCAAGTGTTTTTTTCTTTTCCATGGGGTTTATTGTCTTTGGTAAACACGGGTGACGCGTCCACGATATATTCTAAAAAACCTTCTCTTTTCTCGACCCTTCTTGTCAACCAATTTATACCTTTTTTTTCCCTTCAATTTTTCTTATGTACAGACCACAGGTAAAACTTTTGTTTTTCTGATTAATTACTTGATACATTTGTTTAATATATAATCAGTTTCCGCCATACGTTTCATGTATAACCAGTTTTTGTGTGTTTTGATGACACGAAAACGAATTGTTTAGCATTTTTGTCTTACAAGATCTGTAACGCTTCTTTACCATTAGTTTTCGCTGTCATTATTTCAAAGTTACTAAATAAGTCTTAAGTACACAATTTAAAATTCAATGAATATATTTGAATCCAATCTTTCATTCAATGTGCCTGAACTCTAGTTTAATATTAATAAAGAAGTTGTAACTTGCTAACTCTCTTGGGTTCGAGCGAGTTTAACCACAAATATGTTGGAGCCTCGGACGGGCTCTTCAATTCCCGCCTAACTGTAATCAATCTGGTTAATCTTTAATCACTGTCAATTTGCGAAGATCTCAATAACTATCTTACCCAAACTACAGGCTACTTTCACTACTAACATCTACATTCTATTCTCCGTCATTATATATATATATATATATATATATATATATATATATAAATCCATTCACTACTCTTATGTTAATCTAATTTGCGTAATCACGTTTCATTTGATTGGAACGAAGCTAGAAATTTAAATTTAAAATCAGAAAGTGAACCCAGATGTTAGGTACGGGAAGGCACACAAACAGGCCACGTTACAGATCCTTTTTTGTTCTCTGTTGTTTTGCCAACCCTCATGAATGTCGCGTGCTGTGTCCCATAAGGAGGAAAATTTTGTCATGGGAATACCTTTTGCGTTCCTTTGGCCCATGCTTCGCTGTAGACGGGTGGCAGGAGTGAGCCCGCTTCTGTCAATCGGCTGGGATAACACTCTTGTGATTTTTTCGGAGTACGCAAAGAGGCTTAGTACTTGTAGATAAGGGGTACATCGAGTCTACCGGTGGATCGTTGTCCTGATGCTGCAGTACTATATCTTGTGTGACTTCCAGTAAGTGCCGAGCTTGGCTATAATCAGTTGACCGAGAGACTGCCTCCTTTTTTGGACTCGAACGTGAATGGGGTGATTACTTTCACACCAAGGTGAATACTTTTTTTCATATTGATCTTCCCTTTCCCTTTCATAATGATCACATTACAACTTACTCGTGATTTTTGATTTTAGCTTTTCCTTACAATGAAATATCCCGTAAATCTTCGTTTGCTGTACAAAAAACTCTGAAAAGTATTGGTGGTGAACAAAAATCTGTGAAAATTACGATCCTGTGACTTACTAATATAGACTAAGACCACTTTACAATCTAAATCATTCTCGTCCTCAAAAATATTTCTAGATTCTCCCTGACTGCATATCCACATAAATCTTTAAGGTCATACGGTGTTGTTATTTTTGAACGTATATTATTGTGCGCCTCCGGAAATCCTTTAGAAATTTTCCGATCAGGGTGCCACTCCGTTCAGGAAAATAATAGTTAATAGAGATAAAATCGCTTTTCCAACTCAACACAACTTTCAAAAGCCCTGAACTGTCAAGGGTAATTAAAGTCTCAAATGTTACACACGCTCGTGTCTTGTAAATCTTCTGCGCCGTTTCAGGTGTCAACGATTCGGTCATTTACAAACTGCCTGCAGGGGCAATTGACGTGCTCTCGATGTGCGTCTGTTAGACATTCTACCCAGGATCGCCATTTGTAGCTTAAATATATTAATTGTTCCCAGTCTCATCCATGAGATTTAAAGCTATGCTTACAATGGAAAACAGAAAAATGGTTGTATGAAATAAAAATTACCCAAAATATTTCGTATGCAGAAGTTAGAAAACTCATATGACCGTAATTATCACAAACATACCCCCTGGCTGCTTGATTTCCTTCTGTTTCAGCAAACACTCATACAAACCAAAATATCCCAAAAATAGTATATCTTCCTTTGCAATGTTTGTAACAATTATCGTCTCCATCCAATCCGATGCGTTGCTCATCTTCGACAACTACAGTGTTGCCCTCATCCTCTCAGGAACACCTATTCCATAATTGATGCAGCTTTGAACACACAATAAACCAAAAAATGGATGTAAAGCAAAACACAGCATCGCTCATCCCACGCAAAGAAATATTCTTGAAATAGGAATTAAAATGAACAAGAATAAATCTAAAAGAAACTTTTTGAAGAGGAGGAGAATTATTCGTACATTCTGAATGATTCCCACTTTTTGAATGCTGTCGTCGAGGTGGAAGGATCTCGTCTTTTAAAGCCGTCTAAGAAGAACCGGACGTAATCATTGTGCTGTATTAGGCTTTTATCTTTGGCTTTCTGTATGTTGCTTGTTGTACTATTTGTACCTGTGCTTATCTGATTTTAACTCATGTCGCTCCACAATTTTATCTTTTAAACAGTATCATACTTTCACATCTCGATTTAAAGAATTTTTATCTTTTACAAAGTAATAATGCTATATGTGTTTAGTGTAACCCCCCCCCCCCCCGCTTCACTTTGTATGGCGCAACATAGCCGTACCTAGTTCTTGAGCCATTGAGCCCCACTATCTCTAACTCACTTTCGCACCATTTAATTAGAAAAGTTTTAATCAACATGTCCCGTTAGATGTATAGTTTTTATTTCTTAAGAAAGTATTGTATCATCATTCATTTTCCATACTTTGTTTACATGATGCCTAGTGGTCATGGTCGCGGCCGGCGGTTTTCGTCGAGTCGCAGGTTCGAAACTTGATGTCATTGAAGACCCGCCGTGTAGCCGGGACTCATGTTCATTAAATCTGTCGAGGCTCAAAGTACTCCCGTTGGCGTGAAGTGGAAGTTAGAAAGGAGAGGTGCCAGCTCAAGTGTCGTTCTCGTCATTTGACTAAAGCTCAAAATTACGAGGTCAATAGCCCTTGTGTTGCTTCTAGTTCGACGGTAATAAAACCAAACGAAACTTCACCATTCATATAAAATTTCTACAGTTAGCTTGCAAAAAATTATGCTTATTCATCTCCATATATTTTTTTTAAATGTGCATGATGAAAACTACGCAAATGTACTAAACTTAATTTTAAACTACATTAACTAAAACCATCGAACAATATGCACATTAAATAACTGATAAATGTTTTTAATGATTGTTATTTTTTCTACTTAAGTTGTTTAGAAATATCTTATGAATGACAGTTTATCATATGAATAATATAATGTAAATCAGTGGCTGATTATATATAACAGGTCAATTGAAAAGTCCCCGGCCTGGCACATAGATGGTGCTACTAGAATTAAATCTATATGTTTTTTAGTTAGCCCTAACCCTCAAAAGATGCGTGTATAAATTTGACTGCTGTCGGATCATTAGTTTGTGAATTATAGCATTTTTGAGTGAAGCAACTTTTGTTATTGTGAAAAAAATGGATAAAAAGGAATTTCGCGTGTTGATAAAATATTGCTTTTTGAAGGGAAAAAATACAGTTGAAGCAAATAACCGGAAACTCGGCTTGATGCCGAGTTTCCGGACACTGCCCCAGGAAAATCAACCATCAAGGATTGGTATGCTAAGTTTAGACGAGGTGAAATGAGCACCGAAGACGGTGAACGCAGTGGACGCCCAAAAGAGGTTGTTACCGAAGAAAACATTAAAAAAATCCACAAAATGATTTTGAAATTGAATGAAATAGCAGACACTCTAAAGATATCAACTGAACGTGTACATCATATCATTCACGAATATTTGGGTATGAGAAAGCTCTGTGCAAAGTGGGTGCCGCGCGAGCTCACTTTTGACCAAAAACAACGACGAGTTGATGATTCGGAGCAGTGTTTGAAGATGATCAAGCGTAATAAACCCGAGTTTTTGCGTCGATATATGACAATGGATAAAACATGGCTCCATCATTTCACTCCGAAGTCCAATCGACAGTCATTCGAGTGGATTGCACACGATGAACCCGCTCCAAAGCGTGGGAAAACGCAACAGACGGCTGGTAAGGTTATGACGTCTGTATTTTGGGATGGGGCATGGAATAATTTTCATTGACTACCTTGAAAAAGGAAGGACCATCAACAGCGACTATTACATAGCGTTATTGGACCGTTTGAAGGACGAAAACGCCGCATTTGAAGAAAAAGAAAGTGCTGTTTCACCAAGACAATGCACCGTGTCACAAGTGAGTGAAAACGATGGCAAAAATCCATGAATTGGGCTTCGAATTGCTTCCTCATCCACCGTATTCTGGCCCCCAGCGACGATTTCCTGTTCTCAGATCTCAAAAGAATGCTCGCTGGGAAGAAATTTTCGTCGAATGAAGAGGTGATCGCCGAAACTGAGGCCTATTTTGAAGCAAAGGACAAATCGTACTACAAAAATGGTATCGAAAAGTTGAAGGGTCGCTATAATCAGTGTATCACCCTTGAAGGGAATTATGTTGAATAAAAAAAAACTAATTTTGCCAAAAAAATGTGTTTTACTATGGTAGGCCGGGAACTTTTCAATTGACTTGTTATTTGGTCTGGTAAAGAAACAATTTTATGTTACATTAAAAAATTTGATTAACTTTTTAATGATAGAAAACACAGGCATGCTATTTGAGAATAAAATCAGGGGAAATTACTCGTATTATCAGTCTAACATGGTTTTGCGTCTTCAGTTTGACGGAAAAAGATAAAAATCCGTGAAAAAGTACGAATTTCTTAAAATGCGATTTTTCGCAATGATGGTTGATTTTAAGTTCACGAGATTGTGAAGTTTATTCCATCTATTTGCCGTCCAAGTTTGAAAAGAAAAGAAAAAGAACGGAACGTACTCCTCGTTAAAGAGTACTTTTATAGAACATTTGTTTAGGTTGGGTAGCAACCAATTTAATATATTTTTTCTTTAAATTTCATATTCCATGTTTTGTTCAAGAAGAAATTTTCTTTATTCAGCAAATCTTTTAAGGCATCTTGAGCTAAAGTGATGTTTTTCTTTTTTTTCTTTTTTTTTTTTTACCTTCAAATTTCCGATTTGTTTATGGAATTTTTTTTAATGACGGAACTTGTTTTTTAAATTATTTTTTCTGACATATATAGCAAAAAAAAAAAAAGCGAATTAACTTTCGTAATTGCTGCTAAGCGATATTATTGTTAATCGCTCCCACGCAGAGAAAATGACTAAATTACGATTGTAGGTACTTGACTGATTACGTAATTAAAACCCCTAAATCACAAACTTTCTCTGTTGTGTGTAGAGATTTTAATTAGTTGTGCGTGTCTGAAATCGATTGATTAGTTCCGCAGATCTAATCAACGGTTTAGAGGCGTCTCAGTGATTAAATTTCGAAACAGTTATGTTTCGTTTTCTGAATAGTTCAGAAAATATTATAAATTAGTGTACCCTTTTTTCATATTAATATATTAAAACAAACTTATCTAAGATTCTTTAAATAAAATGACGTCAGCAATGTTATTAAAGCGGTAGAATTGAATATGCTTAGGCAATCGGTTGATGAACAAAAATGCTATTATATTCTTATCAAAAAAAAGACATATGTTTTCCATTGATTTCATTGCATGAACAAACTGTATTGATATTAAATAATTCGAGATAAAAAAAAACCAACGTTTTTATATAGTGGCAAAATTTATAAATTTTTTTTATTGAAATATTAGTTAAAACTTGTCGCCAATGTCTAAATATTGCATTGTTAGGCGAGTAAGAACGATTCCCAAAGTTTCGGAACTCTAGTTTGATGGGAAGTTGGTTAAATTAACGATCGAAAATTTGATGACTCACACACACCAAGTGAAATGCAGAAAAACGTAAAAAAATCAAAATGATAGATAAAGGACCTACCTGGCTTTAAAAATTATAGATTCTGCAAAAATTGAACGGTCATTTTAATTATATAATGATATAACTCACATGTAATATTTGCTTAATTTAGTCAGAATTTTGTGGCAAAAATTTTATTTAACATTCTTTAAAAAAAATAAGAATTGCGTCCATTATTAAGTAAATTTTGTGTGTGTTTAAAATCAGTATTTCTCGTTTTAAAGTCTTTTCTTAAAGAAATTAAAGTATTTTCTTAAAAAACATAAAATGTATTTTGAAGTATTGAAACTTGGAACTAATTAAATCTTTTTTCCCCTTTTAATAATACTTCGACTTATTTGAGAGTAATTTCTTGTTAATTTATTAGTTCTAAATTGAAAGTTAAATTTACTTTAAAATTGTGTTATGAAAACGAAAATTGAATAAATAATGAATGCTTAAAACACTTTTATTTTTGAAATTTTTATAAAATATATTTCTAATTAAGTTTTTTAAAAAAAGTTGTTCAGCATTTCATTCAATTGATTTTTAATTAAATTATAATTAATTTTTTAAACTGATAATATTAATTTGTACAGATTCGTAGAAGAATTTTGTTTTTTGATAATTTTAGATAAAAAATGGGGATAAAATTATAAAGTACATTGTGATCAATATAAATTATAAATTTTAGAATGGATTAAAGACGATATTTAAAAAAATTTACAAATAAGTTGCAGATTTCACATGTCATTTTGGGGCTTGCAGGCTTCAAATCCGAGTATTTAATTATGAAAATATTGATGTATCGCAATTTCATTTTTTCTTAAATATATTTAATGATTTAACAAATAAAATTTTATATGGCTATTTTATAGTTTATTTACTGTTTTTATTCTGTATTTTTAGGAGTGGAAAATAATGTCAATAGATAGATTTTAAAGATTTTTTGACGGGTTGGGGAGGTATAGAAAATTGTATTTCTCTTAAATGTTTGTAACATTCAGTTAACATGGGGGGGGGGAGAATTTTTTAAACAACTGCATAAAATATTTTTACTCGGGATCTTACGAAGTTTGAAATTCAGGCAAATTTTTTGAAAGAGAGGAAAATTTGTTACATTCCTGGTATAATAATCAATTTTTTATTTTCGTTAAACTAATTCGTCAGTATCATAATTTAATCCTTTTTGAGTTATTCAAATTTCATTTTCTAGTGCCATTTTTTTAGTTTAACATGATTAATTTATTGTGTATATTTCAGTAAGTAGTGCGACTCTCAAAATTTTTGTACGATTATAGCTTTTAACTTGAAAAAATGATTTGTTGAAAAATATGGATTTTTAAGGGACTAACAGCCGTTAATTACTTTCAATGATCGAAGCATTTTATTGCTTGGAATTGAAGGAATATGAAAATCTCCCATTTGTGGATTATGTAAAATTGTCGAATTTTTGAACTCGCGCCGTACTCTACTTCTTTCGAAATATCAGTTCTCAACTTAAAATCTAAAAACAGGTGTTGCACGTAATTGCATCGACAGCGAAAGATCAAGCATGAAACATAAGGTATGATGTCTATATTTGGGAAAAACGTGTGTAGCTAAATGAAGTAAGTAAAAGAGCAAAAGGTTTTGATTTCGACTTTCATTTAAATTTGTTACTTTTATACAAAATTAGAAATGGTTTTGTTGGAGCTAAAACAGTGATTACCATTGCACATTTATAACATTTATTTACAGCGATATAAGTATAAAAATACATAGAAGACAATGCAGCAGCGATTCTTTACATTTGGAGGTACAGACAGAAGTGATGCAAATCTTGTACGTCGAATACGCAAGCGTATATGTGTGTCTAGGTGAGACTAGTCGCGCGAAAAACAGGATTTGTAAGCGCGCACACCCAAATTCGCATTTCGTTCGGTAGCACATTTCGCCGAATTTCTTGGTGTTTTTTTTTTTTTTTTTTTTTTTTTTGTTGTTGCAGAAATTAAAATTCAAACTGTAAATCTTAGGTAACCACCAACGTTTAGATGATAGAATGAGGTTGCGAATTGTGGGTAGGTTAGATGCAGGCCAGTCTCAAATCCAGATTTGCAGAGAATTCGATTTGACGCCCAGCTTCGTGTCCAACTCATGGAAACAGTTTCAAGATACCGGATCCGTCGAGAGAAAGCCTGGGCAAGATCGTCCAAGAGCCACGAGGGCCAGAGAAGATTGCCATTTGAAAATTATAGCGAGGCGTAACAGGGATGCTACAACTTCTCATGTCTCTTTTGAGTTGTATGCAACCCGAGTTTCAAGGGTGATTGTTTCCAGAAGATTTTATGAGAGAGGGCTGTTTGCAAGAATATGTGTTTGCATCCCGCTCAGTTCTGCGAACAGAAGAGTCCGCTTAAAAGGGTGCAGAGATCATAGAGATTGGATCATGGATTAATGGGCTACCGTTCTCTTCACTGATGAGTCCCGGTTCAGCCTAACCAGGCCTTATTTTCATATGGAGAGGACCAGGGACCCGCTACCTGCCCTCCAATGTTCGAGAAATCGATCATTACGGCAGCGGAGGCTTGATGGTCTGGGCAGGCATCAAGTTGAATTGCCGCACACTCCTCCATGTCTTTGAAAGAGGCACTGTGATTGTTAAGAGGTATAGGAATGAGATCTTGAAGCCCTATGTTCGCCTTTTCAGGGATGCAGTTGGTCCAGATTTCCTTTTATTGGATGACAGCGCGATACCGCATAGAGCTCATCTGGTCGACAAACTTCTGGAAAGTGAGGATATTCACCGGATGGATAGGCCAGACACATCTCCAGACTTTAATCCTATAGAGCAGGGGTATTTCAACCTTTTAAATTTCTGGGAACCCTTTGAGCTGACCATTTTCTTGAAGGAACCTTTTGATCAAAGAGATGAAAAAGTAGTATATCAAAGCTTTATCCTACTCAAATTTACAAAATTATTGTTGCATCTCTATTTTATCACAATAAAACGTCTCAATAAGATAATGAATAGTAAGGTAGCTAATGTTTTTATTTTTTATTTTCTAAAATATATTCTATGAATAGTAAACAAAAGCAACAATATTTAAAATTGTAACAAATTCGTAAAAAGAAATTTTTTTTTAATGACTTGGTTGTGATTGTTTTTTATTGCAAAGTATTTTTAATTCTGGAATAATTGTTGAAATCTGCAACCTAATGTCATCTTCCGGATCCAGTCTGTTTCTGTATTTTGTTCTTGTCGCAGCATACAACGAGAAAAATTTTCCGCATTCCTAGGTTGAAATATATGACATTAGATGTTTCACAGCTCTTCTGACAATTTCAAGATATTCTTTTCTGATTTCAATTCAAAAATGCATAATGTCAACTTGACTAAATTTCAGTTTTAGTTGAGTGTCGATCGATATATCAATTTGTTGTTCTCTTTCTTTTATTGGGAGTTCGGAAGTGTCACAGTCTTGAGAAGGATTTTGAATCCTATATAATTTTTCTTTTTGAACAGGAAAATATTCAAGAAATGTTTTTTGTACATCCGATAAACATTGGGCCAAACTAATTTTTACATTTTTTTTTTTATCAGGATTAGCATTATCGTCTACTAAAATATTGTGCAAATTAAGTTAAGCATTCAATATTATCTTTCAAAATGAAATCTGCCCAAAATTTCAATTTTAAAAGGGTGGCGTCAATTTTACTTTATACCTTAAAAGTAGTGAAATAAGTGACCAAATAAGTGGATGATTCTTCACCTGAGCCAAAGAATGGAGACTAATATGTGACCTAATATGTCTTAATTAATGTATTTGAAGCTCGTGACTTTTACGAAATGTAAGATTTTATTTTATCCATAAAATATTTATTTATATTTATTTTTACAAATTAACCTGCCTTTAAGAATTCGATTTTTTATGAAAATTAAAATTTTACTAAAACTTTGGCTCTTTGATTAAGTAAATAATGATCTGTTGCGGAACCCCTGTCAAAGTTCCAAGGTACCCTAAGGTTCTCGAACCCCAGTTTGAAGACCTCTGCCCTAGACGAAAGTAGAAGTCTTTAAAAGAATTTCTGGAGGATGTTTATATATATATATATATATACACACACACACGAGCCAGTGCGCACATCAGTTAGTGTAAATTAGTGTATGGGTTGATACGATATTGTGATTACATGATTTGAATAACTAAACTATCTCTGGCCTTGTGCTGTAGTGGTTTAATGTGTTGTTTTTAATTGCTTCTGTTAAAAGTAGATTTTGTATTTACCAGAGAGTTTCAAAATAAAAATTTAGATTTATTCCAATAGAACCTACTTATTGATTCCCTGAACCGCGTTCTTGCAATGGTGAAAGCCAATAAACCTCGTAATATTTTATGTCAAAAGTGGGGGTCCGGAGTGAATGACTGTGACTTGCAGTCAAAAAATATTCTTAAAGAGTCATTTTAAAAATTTAGTGGACATGGTATTAAGGATGTGAAAGCCGGGCACGTAAGTGATTAGAGTCAGGTTGAGAACAAATGAATATTTTTCAAACAAAATTTGCAGATATTGAAGGAAAGATTTGAAATGTAAAAGAGGAAGTAGATAACAGACTCCAGGACTTTGAAAAACGTCTGGAATCTCTAGAATCTCGTCCAGGTAATGGTTTTTCCGGGATAGAACGCTTTATATCATGTCCCGTGATTAAGCTCTCTACATATGATGGACACATTTTCTGGGCTGTCTGACAAAATTCGATATCGTCTACCAAACTAATAGTTGAGGTAACCGGACAACAGTTATCAGGGACAGCTGCTCGTGGTCAAACAGCCGAAGTGCTATAGGCTATCTCGTCTTGACGATGTAGCATCCATCGAGAAGTCTCTCGAATGTCGTATCGGTGATGGATATTTGGTGGACTTCTACCCTTCTGAATTGAAGACAAAGTGACAGAAATGCGAAGAATATTTGCTGGAACTATCCACAGAAATAGAGAGGATGATTTAAGCTGCTTTTCCTAAGTGTCTTATAGAAGTACTTGTCACTTTAGCCCCTGAATGTTTCATTGATGCCATTAAGGATGAGGAGAAGCACCAGGCTTATTATAACGAAAGATTTGAAAACTACGCTTTTGTATGCCTTCAAGTTCGAGGTTACTAGATATGCCTCGAACTAAAATAATTAGAACATTTGCTTTAAAAGATGATGGTTTAAAAGAAGCTAAAGATTTATATTCAAAGAAATGTAGATAAATTTTAGCAAAATTATTACTAGCTGGACCCCCTTGAGGAACCCCTTTTATTTGCTTATAGTTTTTTCCATTATAATTAATATAGTTTTCTTTTGTAACAAAAATAATAAGATATTTAAATTTTTCATATAATATAGATCTATTAATTTTTAATACTTTACAATTAGCCAAAATAACCCTAATTAAGTCATCTAAGTCAGTAGAATTAAACAAATCTTCAAAGTCATAACTATAAATAGAGTGCATTTTTTTTATCTTTTATGTAGTTAATAATTTCATAACTATTTTTAATTATAGCACTTTTATCAAAACTGTCAATAGTATTTTGTAAAAGTTTTCCAGCTATAGTAATATAAGTATTTGAACATTAGTCACAGGAACATGTTTATATGTTACACATGTTTAGTAGGAACTTTGTGAAATTTAGGGGTTAGAAATAAATGTGAAAATTTTATCAAATTCAAAATGAAACCTATTTTTATGCATAGCTTTAATTCTATTTGTTATTTCTCTATTACTATTATTAACATTAGTAAAGGCTTTATTATTAATCAAATACTTAAACGTCAAATCAACATATAGTTTCGCGTAATTTCCTTGTACATAATCAATGTAACAAATAATGAATTCATCTTGTAACTTTTTAATAGAACTTTTTAATTCTCTAATATTAATACTATCATTTATTTTGAAAATTCAAGTATTTTAATTCTTCATTAATATAAAATTTATATTTAAAGACTTCAATAGGTAAACTATGCTTAGTTCCTAATTTTGCTAAAAAATTATCAATATCTTCATTAATATATATATATATATATACACTTTTTTCTTTAAATGTATGTTTTGTAGGTTTTGATATTTGGACATAGTTGCAATTTTTAAATTTAATTGGCTCAATTTTTTAATGATTTACATGTTTACTATGTATTCTTGAACATTCTGTACTTTCAAAAATGTATATAATGACTTTTTTACGTTATAACATACTTTACATGCTTATTATAGGTACTCTTTTTTTTTTTTTTTTTTAACTGCAATGTTTTTTTTCACAATATGTTTATTTTAATTTTGGAATTTTTGCAATTTCAGTTTCAATTCTATAAATTTTAATTTTGATTTTTACTAGCAAGGTGTTTCCATCGAGTCGTTAGTTCGAACATTGATTCCACTGAACACTCACCGTTTAGCGGCGTTAAATCTGTCGAGGTCTTAAGTCCTATCGTTGGCGTGATTTCATACATAACAAACTCCATACCATTACGAATTTCCAACCGGCCGGTGCAGCTCATTTGGCGGATTCCATGGCTTCATGCATTTTGCATCATACACGAATAATCCATCTCACTCTATCTGATTCCAACGCAACTATTCGACTTGGAATAATTGAAGTGTATAGTATTAGTGTTGCCATGTTCAAGCAAGATGCATAACTGTGTGTTGTGGAGTAATCCTGTTGCTTGGAATCATCATTGCTTCTTATAACTCATTTCTTCCAGAGTGCATATATCGGATGCTGATGTGTGTTGAGGCTGCAACGTTGAATACTGAGGTTACTTGCTAAATACTGAGCTTGTCAATTGAAATGACTCTTGACAGATGCGTTCACACAGCATCTTTTTACGGTCACATAGTTTTGCCAAAATGTTTGTACTCACAGCATGCAATGGTTATGCGTGAACTTCATTTCTACCTCCCAAATGCTTTCTCACGAGAGCCAACCATGGCACTGAGTTGAAAATCTTTATTGCTCATTAATTAATACCTGTCAGGGAATATATAAACGCTGACACAGTAGATGTTGTTGCTACATATTCTTTTGTAATTGTTTTTGTGTCACTTAAGTATAGTTATAAGCTGCTTTTCAAGAATATTTAGTTTTTTGAAAATAATTTATCATACGAAACCTTTTTCAACGAAATCTTTGTGAGTGATGAAGTGTAATGGCGAGTCAGATATGGCTATACTGCGCCAAAGAAAATATAACTGGGAGCCAGACGTTTGAAAAAAATGGGGGGGGGGATAAACATTGACAAGAAGGAGGATCGAAAATGGAGAAAAACCGCTATTGTATCCCGGAAGTGCATCACTCATGTTTACCAAAGACAGGAAAAAGAACTCTAGGATACCTAGGATGAATGATGCCCTTACTTACCTGAAGTGGGTAAACCCTTGGGGGCTCAACCAAATCTTTATCGTGAGTTGTTTGGTCGTAGATTTAAATTGTCGATGCTCATCTGAGTGGATTGTCGAACTCTCACATAAAATAATCACAATTGAGCTCACTTAACTTTTTTTTATTATGAACTCTGAGAGCCGCTACAATTTCTCACTTCTGCACTCGGCGGCAACTCAGAACACACTCCAATACACTAACTCTTTTCTACTAGGTGGCGCTGCTGCAACAGCGCTTGTAGTTTGGTACTGAACATTCCGCCCCACGTTGCAATGGTTACATTCAACCATTTAAACTATACAGATATTTCAATTGTAAATAGAAAATGAACACTTAAAAAATATTAAATTACACAATGAAAAAAGATATATAAACACATAAACAAATACCAAAGGTATAAAATACAAAATTACAAGTTAATAGGTAAAATACAGATTTTTTTAAATTGGTCGCTTGAAAACTCCTGATTGAGTTTTTATTTTGAGAACTCTGACCCTTTTGTCATCACCGAAGTAAGGTTTGATTATTCTACCTAATGCCCATTTTTGAGGCGGTAAATTTTCATCTTTAAGAAGAACTAACTCATTTATTTTCACGTCATCTTTTTCTATCATCCACTTGGACCTCTGATGCAAATTATTAAGGTATTGTATGTGCCATTTCTTCCAAAATATTTGAACTATTTTTGTCATTTTTTTTTCAAATTAGACAAACGATTGTCTTTGACCTCAACTAAATTTGGCTCGACTACAACATTTAAGGGTCTGACAATTAAGAAATGGCCAAGTGGTTAATACATCATACACATCAGTATCGGAAGACAGAAGTACAAGGGGTCTCGAATTAAGAATTCCTTCTATTTGGGTAGTAATCGTTAAGAATTCTTCATAATTCAGTCTGGAATTTTCTAAAACTCTTTTAAAATTAAATTTAAACGCTTTTGCTCCATTTTCCAAAAGGCCACCAAAATTAGGCGCTCTTGGTGGGAGGAATTTCCAATCAATTCCTTCAGTTGACACATAACATGCAAGGCTATCGTCAGGTTTTACAACAAAATTGTGTAGCCTATTGAGTTCCTTATTTTCTCCAATGAAATTTGTTGTGTTGTCTGAAAATAATTTCGAACATAAACCGCTACGAGCCACAAATCTTTTTAAACATGCTATGAAGGCCTCTGAAGTTAAATCAGTGACTATTTCAAGATGAATAGCCTTTGTAACTAAGCATGTAAATATGCAAACATATATTTTATGGTAAATTCCTTTCCTTTGATTTTTATACTTTACAAGGAATGGACCACAAAAATCGACGCCTGAGCAATTAAATGGGAAGTCAGGAGTCACCCTCTCTCTCGATAAACTATCCATCAATTGCTCAACTCCTACGGGCTTAGCTCGAAAACACTTAATGCAATCGTGCACAACTTTTCTACGCGTTGCTTTACCCTGCACTGGCTACTAATACACTAACTCTTTTTTTACTAGGTGGCGCTGCAATATTTTTTGTGGTTTGGTACTGAACATTTTTAACGATTCACTATATTAAAATTTTCAGAGCTTTCTGGGAATTTGAGAATAATTTAATTTTTTTTTAATTTTAAATTAGTATTCAAGTGTTATGACATAAAGTTTTAAGTTATTTAATTTTCTTTTCAATACGAAAGATTTTTTTGTTACTTTTATTTTTTATACAGATGCATGAACGAGGTTTGAAACTTGGAATTTATCAAGATTTTGGTATTCGTACATGCATGGGATATCCTGGAATAGTCGGTCATATGAAAGAGGATTCGGAAGCATTTGCCAAGTGGAAAATTGACATGGTTAAACTTGATGGTTGTCATTCTCGGCCTTCACAAATGAATGAAGGTATAGAAATATTTTAATATATCTTTTCAATTCCTAATTATTGTTATAATACACTCTATAACAAAAAAAAAAAAAAAAAGACACACCAAGAAGGAGTTGCCTGATTGTAACGAAATTTCATATGCAAAGACATTTGGACCGAACATCCAAATGATTGAAATTTGGTGTCCAATGAATGAATAGCGGGTGCTACAGCGCATCGGAACTGCGCACTCAGCAGTTGTATATAAGAAGCGATTCTCAATCTGATTGTCAAATCTTCTGTTGCACTACGATTTAGGATACCTTTCAACGACTAAAAAAATGCCTCACCGCAGGATTCGAGCTCATTACGAGCAATTGCCAGAGTTTGAAAGAGGTCTTATAATTGGATTGGAAGAGGCAGGTTGGGCAAATCGGAGAATCACTCGTCATATGGGTCGAAGCGATGCGGCGATTAGAAGATGCTGGCAAGAATGGGTGGACAATGGCATATTTCAGCGTCATGATAGTAGCGGTCAACCTAAGGCCTCAGCTGATCGGGAGGACAGAGTGATTGTCAGATCAGCTGTCACAGCACTTCAGAAAGCCTTTGACCTAGTCTGGCATACAGGATTGATCTACAAACTTATTAAATTTACCCCCTACCTAATTAAAATTTTAAACTCTTATTTAAAAAATAAAAAATTTTCAGTCACTGTGAATACATACCAATACACAACAACATTATTCTCTGCATGTACGCAGATGATACTGCTATACTAGCACGACACTACAACCCCACAATTATAGGCTATGCCCTAAATACACACCTAAAGGAACTAGAAGAATGGTACTCTACTTGGAAAATAGCCCTGAACGTTTCCAAGACAGAGGCCGTCTTCTTTTCCAAATATTATAGAAAAATAGAACCAGATATTTACTTAGAAAATAATAAAATCCCCTGGTCTTGGTCCACGAAATACCTTGAATAACATTGGATAAAAAGCTCTCTTTTAAACAACACGTAACACTAATTAAAAAGCAGTATAAAGCTGCAATTGATATTTTATATCCCCTTATCTCGCTCAAATCTACATTAAGTAGACGTAACAAATTGCTTATCTACACCCTGATAATACGACCAATCCTGACCTATTCATGTCCAGTGTGGTGTCACTGTGCAAATTCAACTATAGATATGCTCGAAAAATCCCAAAATGTAGCCCTCAGAATGATAGTAAAAGCACATTGGTACATGAGAAATATTGATATTAAAAATCCATAAAATACCCATCACTCAAAACTTATATCAAAAAATTTTCCAAAATTTTCTTCCATAAAATTGATAACTCCTCAAATAGAACCATCCAAGCAATTCAAAAATATACCCCAATACGAAATAACTAACTACTACATGGACCCAGAGAAATTTTAATAATTTATTAAAACATTATTTATATTAATTACGTTATTTATTTAAGAATTAAATTTTTTCCTTTTCACACCTTCCAAAATCACAGAAATACAAACTCAGAAAACATATTCCTGAACCTGCCCACCCTCTAATAACCAACCTCTTCAACGACCAATCAGAAAACACCCTCTCAAACTCGAGAGAAAAATTTTAAACAACCTGCAAAAACACCAGACTAGACGAGCAAGTAGGATAAAAATATCTACTGTCGCCAATTTATAAATATTTTTAAATTTATCTTAAAATAGCTTTAAACAACAAACCACAATAATTAACTGAATTTGACTAAGTATTTAATTTAACTTTTCATATAGTAAAAACTTAACTTTAACGCATTTCTTTAATAAATAGTATACTATTGCTCACTTAAATATAATACTTTTCATATTTTAAAGTTAACCTAGGCTAGGGCTAGGGAAAATAGTTCAGCTATTATAGTTCAGCCACGACCTAATATAATAATAAATTCTGGGGATATTAAAGCCCTTGAGGGCTATGTACCCCAACAACGAGTACTCCGCATTCGCTGCAGCTATCCCAACGATACGGACGCTGACCTCCCTGACACAGCGTCTGATTAATCGTTATCAACCATCAGACGTGCGACCCTCATACGAGTGTCCACCATGACCATTCACAGACGGCTTATAGAGCGAAATCTGGGGTGCCATTTCCCTTTTTAGCCGGACCTCTTTGGTCGTCATTAGAGGCACACTTACAGCACAACGGTACGTCGAAGACATTCTGAGACCTGTTTTGCTACCGTTTCTTTTGTAGTATCCTGGCCTTATTTCTCAGCAAGATATTAAAATATTGCCACACCACATACGGCACGTGTTGCTATGCACTGTCTTACAGCTTGTCAAACACTTCCTTGGCCAGCCAAATCTCTCTCCAATTGAACATGTCTGGGATATGATGGGAAGGTGACTTCATCTACCAGGGAATGTTGATGACCTAGGCCGACAATTGGAGCAAATTTGGCAAGAAATACTGCAGGAGACCATCAGGGAGCTTTATCATTCTATGCCACGTCGTGTGGCAGCTTGCATCCAGGCTAGAGGTGGGTCAACACCTTATTGAGCTCGTTACTTTGTAACTGTGTAACTCTGAAATAAATTATTTAACTTTCTTGAAATTTTAATTATTTTCTATTGTGTACATAATTTTCCCATCCGCCATTTTTTGTCTCCATCGGACAACTCCTTCTTGGTGCGTCTTTTTTTTTTTTTTTTTGTTATAGAGTGTAATTTTCAGTCATTTTCCCTGTATTGTGTTCTCTATTGACATTTTTTTGAACTTTATTTTTATTAAATAGGATATTTTAAGCCATGGGTGTCTAAACTATGACCGTTTGAAGGCCGCATTGCTTTGCTGAACCACATTGCAAAAAAAAAAAAAATTGCGGTATCACACATACAATATTTTGTCAACAAATTGAAATAAAAATTAACTCTATGTAGTTTTATTAAAATAAATTAAATTTTTACTATAATTTTTTTAAAAATTTGAATTAGATATGTGTTGGTACATATTTATTTTAAATTTGGAAAGTTTCATTTCATTTAGTTTGTATTTCATAAAGATGGAAGTGACCGTGGTAGCCTAGTGGTCATGGTTTCGGATTCGTGGCCGGTGATTTTCGTTCAGTCACGGGTTCGATTCTTGATTTCTTCGCTCAACCGATGCAATAACGAAGCATAATACTCTTCAGTTACTGTTTCCCCATTTTCCAAGTGATCGGTGTAAATGATTACGTGTGCATTTAAAAAAAACCGTAGTCATCACCTTTGCCGACCGATTTCATCGTCTTTGCTTTCTTTGGAGCCCCTTCGCCTTCAAAAGCCCACTGTTCCTTTGTCTCTGGAGTGTAGTATTGTATCCTTGTTTCGTCTAGAATTATGTATTGACGCAGAAACTCGTCAGGATTATGACCAAAAAGCGCCAAAATAGCCTCAGAGCGCCACACAATTACGTTTATTTTCCACTGAGAACAAACGCGGCCCTCATCTTGCCGAGATTTTTTTCACACCCAATTTTTCGTGCAAAATTGGAAACACCATATCTTGTGAACTATTTCGCTCACTTTAATTCATCGATTACTCAAAACCTTATCGTGGATTTTGTCAATTATTCGGGGAGAAATCATTTCCACTTGAGGTCTTCCAACTACGTTCGTCTTTTGTGGATGTACGACCACGTTTAAACTCATTTACTCAATTGTGAAACACAGGAGCAGATGTACCATAAACTTCATCCACCATCTTCTTTGATATGTTTCGGTGTTATGTTTTTTAAATATAAGTGTTTAATCACCGCTCGATAAATTCACTTTTTTCTAAATAAACTCAAGTTTCTTACTTCAATCGACAATAAATACGAAACGGTATGATGGCAATAACTGAAAGACAGCGGTCTAGTAGTCATGATGCCTACTAAAAGCAAACCATTTTTGATTATACGAGAGCCATCTCTTGGATTTCCTTATGACTTATTGAACAACCATCCTATTTATTAGTGGCTTTAATGTTAATTGTAGATAAGGACTGTTTAGTATAATTTTTGTTGATCAAGTGGGTACCAATAACTTTCGGGCATTTGAATGTTTCTACATCTGGAATTATGATGCCACTTTCTTGTAACTCATGTTGATCACGTTGTTAATTTATTCCTCGATCATTCATATTAAATTACTGAACAAAAATGTAATAATTAAAAGTTTATTAACTATTAAATTTTTAACTATGCATTTTGTTGGAGGATATATAATTATTAAATACGAATATAAACTTGTAACATCGCATGCGTGAGTGAAATACATTTTGAACATTTGAATGAAGATACTCTCATCTAGGTTAATTAAAACCCTTTTATTTTTGGGTTCACAGCCCACTTATTCATCACATTACAGGAATACTTATAAGAAATAGATAAAAGACAATTTCACACAAAACACGCATACACATGTCCAACTACTAGAGGAAGGTGTTAATCTTTCTTTTTCGACGTCACCACAGGTGATGTTCCATTAAAGTTATGGGGACTTACAAACTTCATTTTATGTATTCACTAGCCCAAGTACCCATTCTTCGCACGAGTGAGTTTATAAACTCAACAATCCGGCCAGCCAGCATAAAATGTTTTTAATGGAAATCCACATCAAACATTGTGCAAGCCAACGTTTCCGAAAAGTCATCAAATTCAAGGTTTCGTTTTGTGTTGTTAAGATAGCTCTTAAGCAAAGCCATACATGATCAATAAAAATTATGCTTTTAAATTATATGAAATATCCACTAATAAAAGAAAAGTTTAGTTCCTCAAGTAATAAATAATGATAACATCAAACTGTGAAGAAATATTAATATGCAGTCTGAAAAGCTTTGTGATGAACAATATTGCCTTTCCATTATTGTTTGATTATAAGGCATATGAAGCAATAGAAGCTATTATCCCTTTTAACATTATTCTTTTAGTTTAATAAATACCGACTATTTCAACTTCTGAAAAAACAAGAACAAAACACTTTTCCATTTATAACTTCTCTATCCAAAAGTTCTCTAAAAGTAGTATTACATCCTGGATCTATCTTGAGAATAAGCCAAAGATTATTTCAATGAGACATGTATTTTATACAGGTTAATGGAATCTATTCAAGATCTTTCATACGGCTGCAGTTATTACAAATTGCATTATCTTGTTACAAATGTGCACACAATTCAGCTGATGATCCGAGATATAAAAATCTCATCTCTTGTGTTTTTTTTCTGTACTTTTTTTCGCCCCCCCCCCCCAGAACTTTAAAATATTTGCTGAAATAATTTTTTTTTAAATGTTAATATAGGTGTCGTCTAATTCAATCAAATCCATGTATACATTGAATTCGTTACGTTTTTGCAAATTTATGCGCTTGTTCATTCCAAAATATTTTTGAGTGTCGAAGTCAGCTGACAATGAGTTACATGAAAATCTTTCTAGCTAGCCTATGAATAACTTTAGATGAAATTAATTTTGAAGCTCAGATAGAATAGAATAACTCTCGGACATAATTAGCTGGGTTTTGTTTGACTCTGTCAAATCATTTAATACTTGGTAAATAGTTAGTGCTTTTGAAGAATCCTTAGCTATACTGAAAAAAATCTTTGAAATAATATTTAACCATTTCATTAAATAATCCCTTTATGGTGGTAATTGGTAAAGTCTTAACATAGAAATGGAATTCATTAGTGAAAACGATTCTTTTACTTTAGAACAAATGCATAAATTTTCAGCACTGCCGACTATTAACACAACATGTAAAAAGTCTTCTATGGTATTATTATTTTCAATACTTTCTATGAATCCACGGGCTTCTTGAAGTAAATTTATCTGTTCTAGTTACACGGCAAATATTGACGAAAGTTAAACAGATCATGTAAACCATATTGCCAAAGCTGAAATTTACTTTTTGAAAGAATATTTTTTTGCGATGGTTCATTTGCCGAAAAATCTTAATTTTGTTACAAAATCATATAATGAATATATTTAACGATCTAAATAACCCCATTAAGTATACATTGTAAAAAGCAAAATAGACCATGGCATCGTGTGACTTAATATGCGTCAGAACTATGCGTAGTTGAGTCAAAGATAGATCAGGATGACATGTGACATAAATGCGCAGTGGAGACAAGATCTTGCTCCTCTCTCACTTCAATATTAAATTTTTAAAAAAAGCATTCGCAAATAGCGAAGTATTCTCTTCCAGATGCACACTATCAGCACCCATAATTTAAGCGCATTAAATTTCGTACTTATTTTCCATTCCATCTTTGCGCTATACCTACCACACAATCTATACGTACATACAAACTCTTTTTTTTTATTAATATAGATTTGGGTGGAACAAAAACTAATATGTCTCCGTTACTTTTTAACCTTTTTTAAAAATCAAAACGCTTTAAAAAAACACACACACATTGAAATGCGTATCTTTTGAGCAGAAAAAGGTGTGGGGGGGGGGATTGTTACAGATGCTGTGGAACTTGAAAATATGGTGAAATTGAGGGGGCAAAATGTCACCGAAAATAAATTTGAAAAATTTTTTGGTGGGAGTATGCTTAATGGCTCAATCCACACATCAGTGAAGTATCCTAAAATTTTTGGAGTGATATGGTTCACAGTGTAGATTTGCGTCACGGACAAACAAATAAGATTTCAAATTTATACAGTAGAAGATGGATAATATCAGATTGATTGAAAAATGTCCCACTATTTTAAATTTTTGTTTGAAAATTTTTTTGTTATTGGATAGTAATACCATCCAGTCCAAGAATTAAATATTTATCTGCTTTAAGATGCTCTTTTTTTTTAAAGGTCAGGAATTTGGAGTGTCCACAAAGTCATCGGCCTTTTTTTACAAATGGCAAAATACAGGGGTTGGACAAAAATATGGAAACACCTTTTAAAAAACAT
>BMAW01050429.1:82904-120556 GCA_019974015.1 Nephila pilipes
TGTTGTAGCGTTCAGTTACGTATTACTAGGCAAGGCCTTGCAAAGCCGAACTTTGGTGAAGGACCAAGGAACCAGTTCAGTATAAGCTTATCGGCTCTCAAGCTCTCGACATACAAGCTCAACTGATAAACTCTATTCAGATGAACTCAAACCCCTTAAATGACCTTTAAGTGACTTTAAAGTCAAACAATGATTCTAACTTTTAGATACTTTGATTATTATCATATCTTTCATAAACTAATTAAAATTCTAGGTTTTATTTTTAGATTTAGAAGTAGATTAGTAGAGATTATTTTAGATTATTGGTCTATGTGACATCCACGACTAGGAAGATGCAGACCACTACCATTTTAAGTTAATGATTATATAGCTTCAATAAGGTCACCAATAGGGTCAATGCGTTTGGGCAAGAACCAGTTGTACTTGTGTCCATTTCTGGATTCTGAGTTCTCAGGTTGATAGACGTTTAGAAACTTAGAACTTAACCAAACATTCGATTTGCTTCCCAATAACCTAATTTTAATCATCTTGTGGTTAATTGCTTTCATATTTCATATAGATTACAAATCCCTTCTGATGGATCGAGATTCTGGATCATTCAGGACAGGAGTACAAGTTAAATTTTGTGTAATGCATTGCTAGCAAAGTAGGTTTCAACAAATAATGACAGATTACGATCAATTAGAGTAAACAAATCAAGAATATTCAACAGAAGCAAACATCTCAGAGTTGGTTTGCAAGCACGTTCTTAATAAAAACTTTTGGTGTTCAAAATTTTAATAAATGCTAATTTAATATCTTGCGGTAAAGGTTGTCCATTTGAGATAATTAATAAATTGAGAAGCGTTCTTAAACGCTCAAAACTTTATTGCTCGAAGAAACAAGAATCAGATGAAATATTTAGTTAATGGAAAACTTTGCGGAAGAAAATAATGAACTACTTCATGAGTGGCATTTTATATAAGAATATCTAAAACCATGGACAGCATTATCTATGTGTATGAAAAGTATTCATACATTCAAAGAAAAGGCTGTGACGTGTTCAGAAGGAAGAACATTTTGTTCAATCAAGTAATGCAAAAACTCATAAAAGTGTGATTATTGGTCGTGAGTTATACGAGCTGTGATGGAACCTATGATCAACAGCTGGCTCGTGCGCCACTCTGATTTCTACCCACAGGGGTGGACAAAATATGGAAACACCTTGTAAAGTAAATATTTAAAGAAAGATTGATTTAATATGTAGGTGGCGCTGGCGTTTTGACTACTAACGCCACCTATACAACTTCGTAAATGTGCTAAACAGTTCCAGTTGTTGTCGAACTACTGTTATGTGAGGTTGTCGTGCATTATGTCAGAGTTAACAGACTTCAGACGTGGGCAAATTGTTGGAGCACATTGGTAGGTGCTTCCGTAAGCAAGGTAGCCTGGTGTTTAGTGTTTCAGAGGTACTGTATCAGATTTATTCCGCATATTTGAAAAGCGGAAAAACATCATCTGTATAAATCACAACGCGGACGAAGTGTGCTGAGTGATCGACAGACGATCATTAGAGGGCAGTGTGACGAAAATAAGAAGACCACAGCTGCAAAGTGCTGCTGAAATGAATGTTGTATTTACAGAACAGTACAAAACAACCAAACTACCAAATTAGAAGGGAGCTTCATAAACGGGAATTTCTGGCCGTGCTGCAATTGAGAAGCCACTCATCAGTGATGCTAAGCAGAAGGTGGTGTTTAAGTCATAAAGCCTGGACTATATAGGGCAGTGGAAGCGTGTAATAGTCTGACAGTCTTCTTTTCACATTGTTTCCAGCAGCCCAGTTTACGTCTGGAGAATTTGCCATCTCAAGCCTATAATACAGACTGCTTGTGCCAAGAGGTGAAACATGGCGGGGTTCTGTTATGGACAGCCATATCATTGGTTCTGCTGGCCTGATAACTCATGTCAGGCACATGACTGCCAAGACTGTGTGAACATTTTGTGATCAAGTTCGTAGTACAAACCCCGATGATGGTGTCTTCCAAGACGACAAAGCCCTATTCCACAGCTCACATTGTCCAAGGACTGGTTTTCTGAGCACGAGGAGGGATTTGGCTTATCTCCTCTGGCCACCACAGTCCGCAAACCTGAATATTATCGAACCTTTGTGTCTACATTGGAACGGAAATGCGTTCTCGTTATCCACCATATCGTTATCTGAACACCACCGTTTGCAGGAAGAATGGTATAATATTCCCTTGGCACACAGGACTGTTTATCCATTCGAGAAGACTGCAAGCTGTTTTGGATGTAGCAGGTTTCCCTACACCATATTAAGCAAAGAAACTCAGTTAATTCTTTGTTATCATGAATTAAAGTAATAAATTGACTTTTGAACGAATTAAATTCATCTAATCTTCCGGTAAACACCTGTAACGGGATGAGCTGTAGATTTATTCTTCTACTTGAATCAAACGAATTTAATTTTTCACTGCTTTGAATTGTATTGATTACTTTAAGCATTGATAGTTTTTTCTTATTAATAGAAGTTTTATTTCTTACCTCTAAATGTTGGATCTCTTTGTCGATCTCCGATAGGCTTGCTTCTATGGTTAGGTACTCCTCGTCAGAAGCCGATTTATAGTATACTTCTTTTAAGTCTTCAAATTTTTCCTGAACTTTCTTTAGTATTTCAAGTTGTGCCTCCAGTTGAGGTATATCCATAGTTTCTTCATCTGTTATGGTACTTAGAAGTTTCGTTAGTTGACCTTTAAGTTTACCGCGTTTTCTGTTTAGAGCAACTACAACAGCCATGATTTAGGCTAAGTGAAACTTTCTAATTTCAAATGACTTTGCCGGATCTCCGGGTCGCTAGGACCAAATTGTTCGGTGAGTGTAAGTGAACTGTATGTTGGAAATGATGACAATTACTTGTTGTAATTGTTTATTACCATAAGTGAATGAAGCTTGTTGCCTCGGACCTTGTTGGTCTCTTGCTCATACAAAAATTAACATCGAATAATAATTTTCTTTCTTCACTGGCACACGCCAAGGTTGCAACAATTTGAAATGGGAGCTAAGTGCTCTCGGCGTGAGCACACCATCGCCAAGTGGCGAGAGTGCCGGAACAAATGTGATGAGTTTTTACTCCAAGCTGTGATAATTTTGGAATCTGAGCTTAAAAAAAAACTATCTATTTGTAGTTTTAAAGTATCTTTAACCTTGTTTTTACCAATTTTGGGAAGAAAACTACTCCGCATAATTCTAAGTACGAAATAGTAATATCTTTATTCAGAGCTACTGTAGATTTTCTACTCAAAAGATTGACCGAAATTTCTCCATTGTCATCTATACTACGAAGGTAGATAGATAACTGCCCCATATGCTTCTCTGGAGGCATATGAAAATCTTTGCAAGTCAGTGATTTAAACTGAATCAGCCAACACATATCGTAAGCTCTAATGTGTTTTAATTCTGACAAACTTTTACGAATTTTTCCCATGTTTTTTTTTTCCCCCTATCTTCTGGAAGTTCTTGATTCCAACCATCCTTAACTTTCAAAGTTTTTTCAAGAAAGTTTTAACTAGGGTAATTACTGAACCCAACAGTCTTAGGGGATCGAGCAAACGAGCAATTTCAGACAACTTTGAACATTTTATTGGAGGATGAGAGCTACAAGAAGCTTTGAAACAAAAGTTATCTTAAACTTATCTTAAACTAAAAGTTATCTTATCCTATCTTAAACTTAGCGTTTTCAAAGATTTATCTTTTGTTTCATCAAAACTATGTTCTATCTGAATTGGAAGAATTTGGTCTAACGAGAGTTTTTCTTTTGAACACCACTTCTCAAGTTGAATTCATCAATTTTCCAAAAACGCAATAAGTTGGATGTAATTCAAAGGTCAGCAGTGACATCATCTGCACTGGTTAGAATATCATCCGCTTAGAAATCTAACATTGCAGGAGCTGCAGGAAAAGTAAAACGTTCCATTTCATCAAGAAGCAATTGTTTTAATATCTTAGTAGCCAAAACTAGCCCACTAGCAGCATCGAAGGTGACGGTTAGTAATTGATACAACTTAACCTTTTCTTCAGATTCATTTTTCTAATTCTGTCGAGGCTCGCAAGTCCTCTCGTTGACGGGGTGTCATCTTCGTCCCTGACCTCGTCACTTGAGGTTAAAAATGATGAGGTCCGATGCTAGTAGCCGCTTATTGCTTCTAAATGCGACGTTAATAAACAATGAATCAATCAGATCCATTTTTCTACAGTATGCACAGGAAATTGCATTGCACAGGATTAATCCATATTAGCCGAAACAACTTTTGTACATCTGTCACAGAAGCTATATTGCTCTAACGAAATCTTAAAAGTTTCGAAAACAAATCTTCTTGAACGATACCACTTTTAAGTAAACAGTTATTCAGCGACATTTCAGTGGAAGAAGGTGCGAAAGCATTAAAAACAACGCACAATATTTTTGTGCGACTATAATACACCCTGAGTGGAGGCATGATATATTTCAAATAATTTGAGAATACACCTTCGCTCATGTATCCTAATTTTTGGTATTCATTCATGAAATCAGCTTATATATTCTCTTCATTTCAGGGGTTTTATCCAATCGCTTCCATAAATTCACTGTTTTTTTGGCTACAGCTTCTGATTTGCCCTTTTCCAAATTTTCTTTCATGGGAAGGTTTACTATATACTTTCCAAATTTATCACTGTGATAGGTTTCACACAAAAAAAAAATCACTTTCTAAGCTCATATCCTTTTCACAATCTTTTAACTTCCAAAATTTGCTTACATTTTCTAATTCATCAAACTAAGAAATGAAATTACAATATTTTGTTTCTGTTCACCTTTTATTGCACCATAAGCTATAGATCCGAAAACTGTTTCTTTGAATATTAGCGATTCATTAGTTTGGATGTTATTATTCTTTCAAAATATCAAAGAATGTTTCTACTCCAATCAACTTTATTTGATTTATAGAAATTAAGGTCAGTAAAATTTATGTTTCAAGGGTTCCAAAGTTGTAAACTACCTAATTCTGCTGTTGGCATATAATCTGTGGCCTTTGGAATTGCAAGCTTTTCGAAAAAGTCTGATCCATGTTCGAAATGACTGCACGCTTTTCTTTTTTACATTTATCGATTTCCTATCGAGAAAGGAGAGTTTATCTGCCAAAGCCCGAGAAATTAAGGCCTATATAACATAAAATAAAATAAATTTCAATAACTATTTATACCCTTTATTTATTTATTTATTTTTATATATCCATCTAAAATTATTCCCCATGGAAAGCTGATTCTTATAGGATTTTCTTTAGTGTTATCCAAAATGATATACCAATATGAGTTGATTATAAGTGTTGTTGACAATTATGTGGCCGTTGTTGCCTAGTGGTTAAGGCATCGGACTGGCGGCCGGCAGTTTAGTAGAGTCGGGGGTTCGAGCCTCGATACCACGGAAGATCCGCCGTGTAGCCGGGGCTGATACACGTTAAATCTGTCATGGCCCAAAGTCCTCCCTTTGGCGTGGTGTGGAAGTTAGTAGAGGGAGGTGCCAGCTTACGTATCGTTCTCATTACTTGACCGAGGTTCAGAATTACGAGATCCGTCGCCAATAACCCTCGTGTAACTTCTAATACGACATTAATAAAACTTAACCAAACCAAACCTAGATACTTTATTGTACATTTTTGTGATTTGATACTCCTTCAAAATAATTTTTTTTCCTTAAGCACTCCTTAAGGTACGTCTGTGTGTTAAGGCCTAACGCACATCCGCGTCTTACGGGGGGGGATTTATAATCCCTCAACTTTATTTGTAATACTTTCACTGAAAAAATAATTTAATTTAGTTTCTTAATTTTTCTCATTCTCTTAAAAGTAAAGAGTTCATTCTATTTTCTGACCCAGTTCCAAAGGATCCTTTAATTTTTGTGATCATGAGCTCATAAAACGTGCTGAATCAACTTGCACGTAAATAATCCCTGCTAGACTGATAAACGTCATGGAAATCCTTATCCCTCCGTTTTATACCATGTGATCTGGAAAATCCCTATTATAAATTAGAATGCGCGGTGAAAATTCACTCTCTTATGTGCTCTTCCGATGCAATAGAGATGGCGGAACTACGTCTCTTGTCTTATATATTTTAATAATGTTTACTTATTGTCTCTCTCTCATCGAAGTGAATAATCTTGATTGAACAAAAGTGTTGCTTTGGACATACTCAATTCACTCACAAACATCTTTTGTTTGGAGAAGGTGTTCCCGAGTGTCCTTCCTGCCATGTCCCTTACACGATTCATCATATTTTAATTGTATGTCCTGTGTTTGACAATCATCGTCGTATTTTTTTTCATACATCAGTTTTAAACCTATCTGACTTGGTCAGGGAAACCCCCGCCACCATAATTTATTTACTTATATATAACGAATTGGCCTTTTACACCAGATTTGAAATTTTAACTTTTTTTTAACAAATGTGGCGCAGCAAAGCCTGCTTTGGCTCTAGCGCCATAAAACCTTACTATCACTCACTGAACAAAAGTGTTTTCCTTACCACTAAGAACCTTACTTTAAATCGTTATACACACTCACGCACACATATATATATAAATCATGAGATATTTAAGGTATGATAGAAAGCATCTAAAGAAGCAATTTTCACCATACAATGCATAGACGGCGAGCAAGCGGTGATCCGTTAGATGGCTTTGCAGTAGAAAATATAAAATGCGAGTTTTCTTACACATCGTCATTTCTACCTGAGGATTTCAGGAGGCATGACGATGTGCAAGAAAACTCGCGTTTTATGCTTTCCATTACAGTGCCGTCTAGAGGTTCACGACATGCTCTCCACCTTCGCTTTGTGTGGTGAAAATTGCTCGTTTAGATGTATTCTATCATTCCTTAAATTTTTACCCATGAGTTTCGAAACACCCTTTATGTATATGTGCGCTCATTGTCATAAAAATTTGCGCACCAAGAAGTAAGAGTGGGATTGTTACGAAACTTGGCACGAAGGTACGTGTCAGGCAGATATGTAAGAATTTGGAAATGCAGCGTGATTGCGCATTGCTTAATGCCACCAAAGGGCGTTGAACTTCATTCTCCTTGGATTGTAAAACAAGTAAGCTGAGCTTGTTTGCGTGTATTTTATCAATTCCAGAGGGACGCTTTTTAAACTAGAGATGCCATTTCGTCGACGTCAGAAACGATATGAGCAGCTGTCAAAGTTCGAGAGGGAAGAATCGTAAGGATGATGGAAACCGGGTGATCAGCTCGACGAGTAGCTCGCCATCTAGGAAATTCTTACTTTACTCTGAAGGAGGTGTTGGGACCAGTGGACAAGAGAGAGGTCTGTTACGCGGGGACCAGGCTCAGGACGCCCTCGACAGACCAATAGTCGAGAAGACCATCACATCATACGACACGCACGCATAGAGCCAACTGTGTCATTGGCCACTATCCTAACACAGACAGCATCTTCACTACGGGCCTCTGTGTCAGTCCGTATAATCGTAAGGCGCCTGACTGAAGGATAGTTGCTATCGTGGCACCCATTACGTGTACTGCCATTGACACCCACTCATCATCACCTTCGTTTAGAGAGGTGTCGCGCTCGAAGGGATTGGACTTCAACTGAATGGAATCGGGTCGTCTTTAGCGACGAATCTAGATTCAATTTGGACAGTGATGACAATTGCGTACGTGTGTAGAGGCCTCGTGATGTACGTCTCAATCCTGCCTTCGCTGTATAGTGGCACACCGCTCCCTCAGCTGGTGTGATGATATGAGGTGCTATCGCATACGACACACGGTCAGCTCTAATATTAATTCACGGCATCATGACAGCCCAGAGGTACGTACATGACATTCTTAAACCATTAAACCACATGTATTGTCATTAATGACAAGGCTCCCAGGAGCGATTTTTCAACAGGATACGCACAGCAAGGGTTTCACAGGACTCTAACTCCACTACATTTACACCCTTCCCGGCCTGCTCGATCCCCAGATTTATCACAGATCGAGCAAATCTGGGATAATTTAGGACGGCAAGTTGGACAGCTTATGAATCTGGTCTAACTAAAGGTGTGTTTACAGGAACTGTGGAACGAGATGTTGCAGGGCATCATACGGGACTTGTATGCCACAATGCCCAAACTATCATATCGTGCATTCATGCTAGAGGTGGCCCAACAGGGTACTAAAACATCCATTCATTTGTAATATTTCCTACAATAAATGGTCATTTTGCTTTGATTTTGTAATCACTTAATACGTCAACGTTGTACTTACGCATGTAAAATTTCGTTTCATTCTGTCAACTCTTTCTTGGTGCGCAAATTTTTATGGTAATAAGTGTGTGTGTATATATATATATATATATATGTACTCACATCCATACTTTCATGTTACTGATAATGTCAGCTCCGGCAAATAAAGGTTCAGAACCAAAAGAAACGTCACTTATTCATAAGGTCTATTTATTAAACTAAAAAAAGAACAAAAAAAGATGTTGTATATATGAAAACCGTTCATAAAAACTACGATTTTTGCTTCCGGAGCAATTACAAAAAATATCTCCCTTACAATGGTATGATAGTCAATAGCTTATATGTCTCCCTGATGATGAAATGCAGTCCGTACAATTCCTAGGCATGCTGAGTATCAAATTATCGAGCCGATCTTGGGAAGATTACTCCACTCAACAAGCAATGTTCTCCGAAGTTCCAGTGCACATGTAGGAAGTAGTTGACGGGCTGCAACTCGTCGGCTAAGCATATCCTTCACGTGCTCTATCGGATTCAAGTCAGGTGAAAATGCTTGCCATTCCATACGGGTGGTCTATTGGTTTGATTTTATTAACGTCGCACTAGAAGCAACACGAGGGCTATTGGCGACGGACTTCGTAATTTTGAACCTCGGTCAAGTAACGAGGACGATACCTGAGCTGGCACCCCCTCTCCTAATTTCCACCCCACGCCAACTGGAGGACTTTGTGCCCGACAGATTTAATGGGCATCAGTCCCGGCTACACGGCGGGACTTAAGTAGCGAAGGCTCAACGAAAACCGACGGCCACGAGTCCGAAACCTTGACCGTTAGGCTACTGTGGTCTCCATACGGGTAATATCATCATATTAAAGGAATTCGTTTACAATGTTTGCACAGTGAAGATAGGTGTTGTCAACCACAAACACAAATTCTGCTCCCATGACATCCCTAAACAAACGTGCATGTTGTTTTAGAATGTTGTCCCGATAAATTTGACCTGTCATGGTTCCGATTTGAACGGTTCTGGAGCCCAGTTCCCTATAAATTTGTTTGTTGTCATGTTCCCGATAAATTTGACCTCCACCCCAAACGAAACAATCCTGCACCACCGTAACGGTCTCGTTCAATGATGTTGTCTTGGTGGTAACGGGTACCTGGCGTTCCCCATATGAATATCCCACGTGAATCAGAGAACAAGCTAAACCTGGATTCGTCCGAAAACATCACACAAGCCCACTGTGACGATGTCACATTGCTTGTTCTCTACTCCTGGCTAACCGCTGGCGGCAATAAGTTACCGTGAACGAAACACATCTGACAGGCTTGCGAGCGTATAGACCAATATGTCCTAAAAGTCTGTACGCGATTTGCCTTGAAACTGTCGTACCCGTGGCTGAGAATATCTAACGAGAAAGGATTGATGCTGTGCTCCGTCTGTTACTTTTTGCACTTACTGCCAATTACCGGTCGTCATTCGGCGTTGTAAATCGAGGGCGACCTGTACCTTAATGTCTACTGACATTTCCATAATTTTATAATCATTTCTAAAGCCGACCCCGAGGCACCCTAGTGATCTTTTTCTTTCCTATGGGGTTTACTGTCTTTGATAAGCACGGGTGACGCGCCCTCGGGTTACCCTTGCGATCCTTCTCTATTTTTGACCCTCCTTCTTGTCAACCATTTTGTTTCTTTTCTTCAATTTCTTCACGTCTAGATCACAGTTAAATCTTGTTTGGGGCATCATAGCCACATCTGGCTCTTGCGCCAATAAACTTTTCATTCACTCACTGACTCGTTACCAAAGCCTAGAGATGACATTTTGGGCGATTCCAAGTTCCTCAGATATTTCCAACTGAGTACGCCCACATTTCAGGCGGCCGATGATTCTACCACGCAAAAAATCATCTACATGCATCCTTCGTGTCATAACTGTTCGATTGTGGCACTGAGCGGCTTACAGAACGCTTGAGAACAACTTTACTTCTTTGCTACCATTTCTTATCTACACCTCTCTTGCACATCTCGTCGTTGTGACGTGCTATCGGAATCATCAGGTGGCGTCCTGTAATTTGCATATTATTCTTGAAGACGTGTGCGGTAATTTTGCTGGTGAAATTTTTACTTTAGAATTCGATTTCCGTGTGATTCTGAAATACCCTTAATTTATGGACATGAGTATATATATATATATATATTGGTTTCATTTTATTAACGTCGGACTAGAAGCAACACGAGGGTTATTGGCAAAGGGCCTCGTAATTTTGAATCTCAGTCAAGTGATGAGAGCTATACCTGAGCTGGCACCCCCTTCTCCTGACTTACACACCATGCCAACGGGAGGACTTTGGGCCCCTACAGATTTAATGTGCATCAGCCCGGGCTACACGGTGGGTCTTTAGTGGCATCAAGGCTCGAACCCACGGCCACAACGAAAACAGCCGGCCGGGAATCCGTTGCCTTAACCACTAGGCTACCGCGGCCACATTCATACACATATATAAATATGAACACACACACGTGTGTGTGTATATATATATATATATATAAATTGTGGCCAATTTTATTGATAGGTTACATTGCCTTTGGAAGATATTTAAATGAAACAAAAAGACCATTTGTTTACTCCTGTAGTTGGCCATATTATCTACTTGTAGGTGAAATAGAGGTAAGTTTTAAAAATCAAATTGCGTATTGTTAGAATATTTCATTCGGATTTTTGGAGGTTTATTTTACTTACATCCAATTAAAGAGTCTGTGTTGTAAGTTCATTTTCTTGCGTTTGCTGTAGAAAGGTTTAGTGAAAAATTAATAGATATTATATTACATTTGACCATATAAAATACTTTATATTTCTAATCTTTTAGTATAAAATATCTGCTAAAACGTATTTCATTCATGTTGCTCTTTTCCTAAATGAGATACGAGTACTCTTGTACCAACTTTCTGTGTGAAGGTATGAATACTAGTTGTGAACGAATTACAAACAATAGGTCTCTGAGCATACAGTTTAACGTAGTGAAATCGGCTTGAGTCGAAACTCTGCGGATGCTGTTACAGTCATGTGGCAAGCTATTCTTTCTGGCCTTTCTTTCCTTTTGTATCATGATCATCTGCTTCCTTTTATATCATGATCAATAGTTCTAGTTTTCAAACACTGATTTGACAGTCTTTGGGAAATGGGAAGAATTCCTTTTCAATGTTGACGGACAATGACATTAAGCGGTTTAATTAAATCGCCATATATTTTGGTAATCTTTGTAACAATTAGAAGAAATTTAAAGATGTAAACTCTTTTTTTTTTTTTTAAATCTTATTGTTAATGATCTATTGATCCATAGACATATTTCTTTTAAAAATCTTCTAATGATATCGTTCTTTCCTTCAGCAACCATTCTTTTTGCTTTTTAAATGTATTATTCATGCGCTTCTTTGTATTGTGTACTTCTGGATATTCAGAAATAATGTTTCTCATTCTAACACCATTTCACATATAAAGAATTCTGTCTCTCTTATGTAGTTGCATCTACAACAATAGCCTGTTTAGTATCTGGTGTAGGCAGAAAATATGGCATTTTTTAATTTTTTATGAGATGAACAACGATCTTCTTTTATCAAAATAATTCCCTTACGAATTCCATTTTTTGTAGCTAGCTTGGTTGAGCCTTGCCATTAAGTTTTATATCGCTTCTGTCAATAGGGACATTTACCAGATATATCAAGCTTTTCATTAATTTGGCTAAAAACGAAAGCATTATGATTTTAGAGATATTTTTCCCACATCATCAATACAAAATATCCCTCCAGGTCTATTACTGCAAACAAACTCTATCTGACTTTGTTTAGAAATACGACTCGAAATTAATGTAGGAACTTTCATGTAATCCCAAGAAAAATAAATGATATAGAAAAACTTACGTAATATATACTACAATATTCAGGAAGTCAAAGCTTTTGACCAGTTAGTAAATGCGTTCAGAAAATTTCGACTTGTACAATATTCATTCCAAAAATTAAAAACAGAAATATCACTGAAAATTGCACACATTCTTTTTTTTTTATATAATTAATGTTAAAGGTACATGTTTGGATTATGTAAAGTTTTAAAGTACATATTATTTAATGAGTAATTTTTTTTCTAATAAAATCACTTTAAAAATCAGTTTCTATGTAGAAAATTCTAAAAAAAATGCTTTCTATTTCGGTGTTATCAAATATCACAGATTTTAAAATTATAGCTGAAAGGTTTGTCGAAACGAAAAGGAAATCATGACATTACCCTTAGTATTCGTCATTTCACTTTTGTCAAACTGGGTTAATCATGCTGATTCTGATCGAGGCCCATTATTATGATTCAATGCATGAGGTTTCTGTCTAGGCTGGGACTTTTAACCAGTTACGCATTGTTCTTTCAAATATCTGTCATGATTAGTTGGAAGTAACACATGGATCAATACGTCCCGAGACTAACATTGAAAACAACATTTTTTTTTTCAAAATTTTTTTTTATTCATCAACATAACACCTTTTGTTAATCACCTTTTAGGGTGATACAATCGTTCCAACGCTTTTCCAAATCTTTTTTTTTCGCAAGAAATCTTTTTTGTTGCGAGTAAATAGCGATAAACAGCTTTCTGAATCATCGACTCGTTGCTGTTTTTGTTCCATCGAAAGCAATCGCGGCACTCACTTGGAAAAAACCTTTTTCATGCTCAATTTTTCATGAAGGATAGTAAATACACTTCCATATGATATCTGTGTCATCTCAGCAATCTCACGGAGCTTCACTTTACGATCTTTCATTATAATTTTTGTCACTTCACTCACATTTTCCGGTGTAACGGCTTCCACAGGTCTACCCGAGCGTTCCGCGTCATTTGTGTCGGTACGACCACGTTTAAACTCGGCAAACCACCGACAAATCGTTGCTTTTGATGGACAAGAGTCCGGGTAACATTTTTCAATCCATTGTTTCGCTTGCACGGTGTTTTTACCCATTAAAAAACTATGTTTTATCAGAACACGAAACTCGGTTTTTTCCATTTTTTAAACAAACTACAAAACTACTTTACTCCAACCTCGATAACTCAGCTGTTTCTGGTCCGATCGACTTAAAATTTTGACACGTTTCAAGCAAAGGTTCGTACTCTAGAAAGACCTGGTTACTGGTTTACTACGAGCGCCATCTCTGGGTTAGTCTCGGGAGTTATTGATTGATGTGTTATCATTTTATATCAAAAATATTCTTGACTCATAAATGATCAAAAAAAACTATTTCTCATTTTTTTTTTCAATACGCAAATTTTTAGTACGAATAAATTGTTTGTCAGATTTATTGAAGGGATATTTTGGAATCATTTAAAAGATTGAGAACTAAAGTAAATACAATAATGTGTGTTAGCTTTGTGTGCATGAGTTTTTTACTTTTATTGATTGATTTAATACTTTTCTAAGTTTAGAAACACACTCGAACTGCAAAAGAAGATACTATACATTTTTTCCGTTCAGATTTCAGTGCTGGGAAAGTGATAAATATTTATCTAATAATGTCGGAATAGGATGTAGAAAATTTTGAAAAACAAGCTTGGGAGTATTGGAGAATTTTATTTATTCGTTTGAAAATTGAAGAGAAATATCATGTAACTATTTTCTTGTGCGTTTGTATTGTTGGATTGTATCTATATTACTTGTCTCTGCCTAAATTGACTTGGCACAATTTGTTTCTCTATTCTTTTGTTATTATTCGATGGTGACTTGCGGATGAGATCACCCTACAGTATTAATCAAAATAATTTTGTTTATCTTTTTCAGTTTTTCCCGACATTAAACAATGTATTATTTAACTAACAAAGTGCAATCATCTTGTATAGTTAAAATTGAAACTGTATGAGGAGTTACAATTGATATTGATTTTTTTTTTCATGGGTATCTTCCCCTTTTATTGTTTTCACTTGTAATATACTAAGGATAAAATCACGAATAATGTCATTTATTTGTCGTATTCTTATTCAAGCCCAATTATAAGCTGGTCTCGAGGTATTGTAATTTGTGGAGAAATTTCCATGACATTCAAGACTCTTGGAAAAGTATTGAAATGACTATTGATTTTTTTGGTGACAATCAGGAAGTTTTGACTTCACATGTTGGACCTGGGAGTTGGAGTGATCCCGACATGGTAAGTTATTTTTTTCATTAAAAGTTACATCATCATTCAATTCTTTTAAAAAGTTTTATTCGAGTTAAAGAAAAGTATTAACAGAAAACAAGTGTTTTTATATAAGTTAACCACATGCTAAAATTTATGTTTCTTCTAAAATTTTTAAAATAGGTTGAATCAGGTATTCAATATGTGTTAAGAAAAAAAAAATTCTGTTTTCTTTAATTACCAAATGCGATAGTAGAACATGTATTTTATAAACCTGACAACATCAACGAACTATCAAAATACGAGGGCTATTCAGAAGGTAAGGAACGTTTTCTAATTAAAAAGGAACTAAGTACAAGAAAAAAATTTATTATTATATACGAAAGAGCAATTAAAATTCTACTTTTCTACATAGTCACCAAACAAATTGAGGCACTTATCATAGCGGTGGACAAGCTTTGAAATTCCTTCATCATAGAATTCTGCCGCCAATTTCAAACAACGAAGTCCGTGAAACTTGTGGAAAACTAAGCGAAAGCTCCATTATTGTGAAACGGCGTTTTTCACGAATCTTTTCATCAACTTTAGCGACCAGTTCGTCAGTCACAATGCTAGGGCGCCCACTCTTCTCTTCATCGTGAACGTTAGTTTGGCCATTTTTAAACTGAATGCACCATTTCCGGATTGAACTTTCATTCATTACGTTGTTTCCGTACACTTCACACACTTGCCGATAAATTTCCTTAGATTTTAGGTTTTTTGCCAACAAAAACCGTATCACAGACCGCACCTCACAACTGGTGGGATTTTCAATTGCAGCGCACATTTTAAATTTGAATATCGAAGAAACGGGCAGCGTGGAAATGTTTCCGTTGTGATGGCTGACGCCGACTGAGATGCCGAGCACGCAGACACTAAAATATATGTAATCGGAGCTCACCTAGCGACGTCAGACGGAAACGTTCCTTACTTTCTGAATAGCCCTCGTATTTCATTTTAAAAGGTAAATAACACAGTCCTGCGAAATTGAAGTTTTTGACAATTACAAAAGAAGTTTTTAGGGGATTTTTAAGCTATTTAGTGTGCTGATTTCGAAAATGACCTCCATTTGTTTCCATCACGTCAGGAGTTTTTATAAAATAGATATCGATATTTTTGCTAAAATCCTATTTGAAAAGGAATTCTTTCGGAACAATTTAGCATGTACTATATGGCAACAGTTGTTATTATCCAATTAAATCTATGTAAATATTGTTTCTTGGTGAGGCAATTTGATTTTTCAGCAATTGAATGAAAACCACTGTTGCTAGATCTCACTAGCCGCCTCTGGTCGAGAGAAAAACAAGAAGTTATCTAGAGGTTTAAACTTTTTACATCCAATTATGGTGCGGTTTCTAGAAGAAAACCACCAACATACTAATTTAATTTGCTTAAAAGATTGAGATGTAACTAATATAAAATAGACGATTGACTAAGAGGAGCAAATAAGGTTAATCGGTTCCAGAGGGTTTATATTCGGTATTGGAACCTTGATATTGTGGATGTTCCGAGTCTAAAGACTCTGAAGGGATGACTGGCATTTCAGTTGGAGGCAAAAGCACTGGCCTTTTAGGTCCATGAGAAACGGGATGTATGACTGATGGAATGTTATCAGGATGTGGGATTAGCTATCGATTTTTGTGGTTATACTTACGGACATGGCAGGAACAAATGTAACATTCGTCAGAGTCGGTTTTGACACTTCATGTCATAAGAATCCCAAATCGTAAGGCCAGATTTCCTTTGAGCCAGAAGCGTAGATCTTTGAAACACTCCACATAAACTTTATGAGTAGCCCATGATTTTCCCTGGTCTCCGCGTTTCATGACAAAATACGTAAGATAAAGTTGTCTTACATAGTCTGTGATCACCTCATGTGATTTTTTTTCACTATATTCCATGCATGTGTAACAAAAGTCATCTGGCAAATTTTCACAACGTCTCAAACTCGAAGCATGTTTCATGAAACACACAGAGAAAAACACAACTGTTAAAATTGTTTCTGTGATGAAGTTTCCACTTGTCACTGTATAAGCGCACGCACGCACGCACGCACGACATTACACATAAAAGAAACGAAGCTCAAAATTTCAACGTCTTTCTTATCTTACTACGAAGACGGTAAGTACACGTTCTTCTAAATAAAAGAGATATAAACTTGAGTCCCTCATGAGAACATCTGTTTTATTCTTTTTCTGATGGCTAAGCGAAAGTTCCTGCGAGGTTAGTGAACCAAGATAAGAATCCGAGGTAAGGATTCGCGCAAAACTATTGGTTGAAAGAGATTGTGATCTGGAGAGAGGGACGGTGACGGGAGGTGTCTCAGAGTGGTATTCTGTACATTTCACCACGGTAGAGTGAAGGTCAGCCACGGAGGGAAGAAATTCAGTGCAGAAAAAAATGTCTGGAAAATGTTGATAAAAAATCCAAGTAAAATTAAATTTTTCAAGAAAACGTGACATGTTAGAAAATTTTCATTATTATTTTTGAAATCAGCTCCAAAAAATACTTTAAGTTCAGCCATCAATTTCTTTGTGTTTTCTCCACCCCAGGCCTGTGTAATTGATCACACATATATTCTAAATTTGAATCTTTTGAGTTTGGTAAATTTTTAAATTTATTTGCATTTCTTTCTGTTTGTAATATTATTGCAGGCTGTGTGTTATGTTTGGAAAATTTTAATTTTTCCCTTATAAATTGGTTTTTTAAAGATTTTCATTTTTTGGTGTTTTATTTTTTATTTGCATTTCTGTATTTCATTTTATTTTCTTTTTATTTGCATTTCTTTTTAATTTTTTATTTTCAAATTTTTTTGAATTTATATTTATAACGATTTTTTAAAAATATATTTTGTTGATGGGGAAAGTTACGCCTATAATTCTAAAATAACTCAACTTATCAGTCTAAAACTTGTTACAATGTAAAATATATTATTCTCCTTGTATTTTCCAAAAATTTGTAAGGTTTTTTGAAATTCCCCCCCCCCCCTCCAAATTTCTTGATATTTTTTTTCTACACTTCTGATAATAATAATAATATATAGTTATATATATATATATATATATATATATATATATATATATATATATATATATATATATATATATATATATATATAACTCAGATCAAATTTTCTTTAAAAATAATATAATTACACTATATAACAAGGTTTTTAGTACATGGATGAAAATATACGTCTCTAGTACAGTTTCATGAGCTGACAACGAATATCACCTTAAAAGTGCATGATCACCCTCCAATTGTTTAATATATAGATTGAAAAATATGTTTAAAAAAACCCTTTTCATAAAAACAGCAAACATTTGATCTTCATAAATATCTCTGCTTTCTCATTTGTTAAATTTGATTATAATTAGCCTTAGATCGTTAATGAGTTATTCCTTCAAGTGGTAAATGTGCACAGAATTGGTCATATCGCTTTCTTGTTGTGTATACTTTACTTGCATGATAACCATACTCTATTCAGTTATTTGATGTGCTTTTATGAAGGGAGTAATTTTGACTATTGGTGCTTTTGTGAATTCATTTACTCCTTTTCATTTTTAAAGATACATCCCTCCGCTCATGTGTTAATTCATTGACAGCTTTTACTATATCTGTGGACATTTTACTACGAAAAGGCACCATCGAAACTTGACAGTCGAGGCTATATTATTACGAGTATTTTTATTTTGGATGTCACGTAGGTGAATTTAGATAAAAACATAGGTCCCATAGATCGTACACTAAGTGTTATTCTGTTTTGTGATTAAAGGTGACAAAGATCAGAACATGTCATTTACAGTTCTGGTGAGAATAGATAAGTCATGCAGAGGATTGTAATTTTTATTTTACTAAAATCGTTCGGGTTTCCGTTAAATCTAAACCTGATATATACAATAACCTAATGTCCCATTTGCAAGCTGCCCCCTGTACAACATGGATCTAAATTGCCTGTGCCTTTTCCATCTTCCCTATTTGAACAATTACCCATTTTCTGTGAGAACTTAGGAGCTGTAAGTGACGAATGATAATAATAATTGCACATACACAGAGTGTGTGCGTGCGTGCGTGTGCGTGTGTGTGAGAGAGAGAGAAAGAGAGATAGGGTGATGATTTAACTCAATTTCCATTAATTTGCCCATTCTATCCTTTAAACTATAATGTTCATTCGTATTTCCTGACACAATTCCTATTCTTTTTAATTCATTCAATCACGCGTTTTAATAAATTCCCTGACAATGCTCTCTTTTAACGGAACAGACCTGTAGGGATGATCCCTACCAGACTTTAAGTTTATACTTATCTTCCCTCGAAATCCCTCCATTTAGACCTTGTGGACTCTGACGTTTAATTGAATTTTTCCTCATATAAATTGCAACACACAGCGAAAAACGCGCTCTTCTTATACTCCTCTGTTCTTTTACGCTCGTCCTCTCTCTCTTTCTCTCTCTCTGATGATCATTTGAGATTTATACAGTAATTTCCTTTGGCCTTTGGTGGTCGAAGTCCGACTAAAGTCTGCTACAATATGGAAATAAAAGTATTTCGGCTATGTATGGAATGATTCATTACTATTTAACAAACGTTAAAATAAATACGTTACATTTAGTCTACAGGATCATTACACACACACACACACACACACATCATTGACATATATATATATATATATATATATATATATATATATATATATATATATATATATATATATATATAATTAGATTATGAGCTTTCCATGAAAGTATTTGTAGTTAGATTCTAAGAAATGAAGGTCCATTTAAAAAATGTATAAATTCACTTGCTTTTAAGAAAGTATTAACTTACAATAATTGCTTTTGTTCAAAAGAAATCTTTCTGGTCTTTTCGGTTTTATTATTTTGAGATAAATAGATAGATTAATGAATTTATTTTGTTGAAAAATGAATTTTCTTATTTTATTGAATTTTCACACTTGAAACAACAAAAAATAAGCAGAGATAGCTCCTGCTAACATAATAAATTATATATGATGTAATCTGAAGCTAAAATTTAAATACCTGTGGTAAAAATCAATCAAATAACTTGAAAAATTGTCAGGTATGTCATTCAATAATTTTTGACACATAAAAGTTGGGGAATAAATGGGAAATCTTTTAATCAGGCTTCTGAAAAAAAAATTTATATGTTCTATTTGTTACCTTAACATTACTTTTTATGTCATGCATATTTTTAAATAGAAGAATCTAGAATCTGCAACTTCTTAATGCGCTAAAAATAATAATAGTCTTTCCGAGTGAACTAATACTTGTGCTTTGGATAGGGACAGTGAAATCAATTAATTATTTTCTGCTGAATCTTTATATTCAATACAATAACTAACAGTTGTGTTTGTCATAGGTAACAATGCAATTATATTGTTGCTTTATCTAGAGAAATTGCATACACTCTGGGATCACTATTTCTATTTGACTTGCCACCAGATCGACTTTCGCCTGTAATAATAATCCAGACACCGAATGAAAGCCCGAAAGACTTCTTGGGTCGGATCAGATTACTTATCGCATGGTTAAAAATATCTACATTAAATTTCTTTTACTTTTAACATTCTTAATCAATTGCATGTTAAGAAATTTATATTTTCCTTCCTCATGGAAGATTTCTGTGATCATTCCTATTTTAAAACCAATTTCTTCAATTCTTCAAAATAATCGTTCCATCTCACTACTTAATGGATAAATAAAATATATGAATTTGTGCTTTTATCTGTCACTGAAACCATCATTGCTTTGCTAATAGGAATCCCTCAGCTATGCATCTTTGTATCTAAAATCTTTGAATGAGCCAATTCTATTATTCATAATACCTGATTAGTTGCTGAGAATAATAGAATTGGTTCATTCTGGCTACAGAAAGCATCTTACTTCTGGTATTCCTTTTCTGGACGTAGCCAAAACCTTTGACAAAGTGTGGGATAATGGTTTAATTATCAAGCTCAGGTACCTTGGTTTCTCGTCTCTGTTCGACGTAGTTATCTCTCCATTTATTCCTTCGTCGTTAGAGTTGGGAACGTAGTCTCATCACCTTGACCAATCAGGGTTCACTTGTGGTGCTTTCCTATTCTACCTCTACGTCAACGATATTCCGCAAACTATGATGTCTTAGTTAGCTAGGAATACGAACAACACTGCTGTGATTGCTTCGGGTAAGAGATTTTCCATCGAGATATTTTCATTACCTTTCAACAATAACTGCATTACCTTCAATAGCTTGAACTGTGGCTCGTAAACTAGAAAATTAAATCAGTGTATCTAAGATTGTGTGTCTCCTCCAATGTCCTTAAAATTTATCTTAACTCCTTTTTTTCGGCCAGTCAGCCCCCTATGTAAAACAGTATAAATACACGTGGTTTATTCTCGACACAAAATTAACTTTGGTCCTTCACATTAATTTTGCTTGTAAAGAAACATGTATACTCATAAAAACTCTTTATAAATTAATGTCTAAAAAATCAAATTTGTGATCAGGCTCAAGGATTTATTCTTCAGCTGCAATATATGACCAATTAAAGTGTAAGCTTTTCCCCAATCTGGGGAGCTGTGACTATGACCCATTTGTGAAAATTACTCGTTCTCTCAAGTAAAATTTTAAGAACAGACTGAAAACTTTCCCTGGTATGTACGAGGTGAAGTAATTTACAAAAATTTAAAAGTTGAATTATCATTGCCTTTTAATCCAAAGCCTTATCATTCTCATTGCCTTATATTGGCAATTTCAAAAATTTCCCAAATTTTTAGTAAGAATTTAACTAATTTATGATCCAACCTTATCTTCATCACTGATGAGTCTTCTCGGACATTATTAGATCATTCTATTGAAAATTTTCCCCAAGCCAAGAACATCTCAAGATTTCCCAGGAATTCCAAGGAAATTTTTTCTTCATTTAATTTTAATATTGAGGAAAACTTAAAATTACATTTAATAGAGAGAGTCTTAATAGTCATTACTAGGTGGCAACAAAATAATTCAGTGTTAAAGTAAAATAAAGCAATGTTATTTTAAAATTAAATTCTTTTTGAAGCACCCAAAGCCTAGTGATCATGGTTGCGGACTCGCGGTGATTTTCGTCGAGTCGTGGGTTCGAGCATTGATGCCACTAAAGACCCACTGTGTAGCCGAGGTTGATGCACGTTAAATATGTCGAAGCTCAATATCCTCTGTATGTTTTTCTTTTCGACTACACCTTTCATATTCTTTTAATAACTACATTTGTTCGTGTTCCAAATTTTACAAGAACTTGCAATGAAATAATAAAACCAGCACAAAATCGATAAGGTTTTTGTTGAACGAAGGTTTCAATGAAGCTGATTAAAAAAAATTTATTTGAAATGTAACTTCCTCTTGACTGGTAAATGTTCTTTATATAAAATAGGATCGGGCTGCTTTTTCAATAGCTTCAAAGAATCTCCACTCTTACCGTGACTCATAGGAAATTTGTCTTGAGAAACGAGAGAAAGAGGTTTTCTTCAGCCGAATGCGGCGGCCTGGCTTAACCTTTTTAAACAGCGGAAGATTAGCTGCGCTTTGGGCTCAGCTAAGACGCTCATTTCAATAGATTATTCACGTTTACTTTAAACTCTCCTTTCAATTTAATTTTTATTTCATGATTTTAAGATTTAATTCTTGAATCATTTACTTAAATTATGAAGCTTCAAATGACGTATAATTAAATTCATTTGCTATGATGGGGAACTATATTCTTCGTTTGAGAATGGGAAATCTCTAATTTAATTACTTTCGCCACCAAATAGTCAACTCTCTTGTTATTTGTCCAAAAGTCACATTCTGTAAGTTCTCTTCTGTGAGTCATGCACCTTTAAACATTAATTTCACATGAAAAATTGTATTTTAAATTGAAACATTAAATACATTATTATTTATAACGTTTTTTTTTAAAAAAAAAAATATTTTTATTTTTATATATATTAAAGTGAAAATATTATTAAAAAGTATAGCTTTTTTATTTTAATATTCTGTTTTAATATGATTTTATACATTTAAAAATGTCATGAAGGTTCTACTTTCGAAGAATTGAAATAATTGCAAATATAAAACTACAGGAAAGAGTAAAAATATCTTTGATTGTCCAACTCAAAATTGTACTTGAAAAATATTTCAGGGCAAACTTGACTAATATCCATCTGTGATAAATATGTAACATTATATATTAATCATCATTAAAGTTTATACGTTTATGAGAAAGTGTGTGTGGAGACCGAAAATATTCAAACTGGTGATTTTTTAAATTATAATTTAGTGTATCACATTAATGTTCTTTTTTGTTTCAAAGTATACTTCATAGTATTGATGAGAAAAATTTTGTAGTATGTTCTTGTAGTTGTACTCATAGCAATTCTAGTGTCTCAAAGAATCCTAAAGGCTAATTTTGTTTCTTTGTAGACGCAATTAATCTCACCTGAAGAAAGTTTATCATAAAGAGGAAAAATCGTCTATTAAGTTGCATCTGAACTGTATTTTGATTTTATTTTAAGTCGTTAATTTTTGCTTAGCCGAAATTTTCGATGAATTATTTGAACTTTCAAAGCGAATGTCTCTCTTTGTGAGAGTGTAACTACTGGGATGATAAATATTTAAATAACTTTGGTAAAAATTCTCTAATTGGGGTTTTCTGAGCAATGGCTTCAGGAATGTTTCAAAAACAGACCCAGCAAGTAATTTTCCAAATGTTTGATATTTTTATTCAAAAAAGAAATTCGTTTGCTTACACCTTGTATACCTATCACACTTTTATCTCTTATAAATCATCAGTACAGAGAAGAAATTACGCTCCATACAAACCACAGGATTGATAAAGTGTTAGAAATCTTCTAGCTAGCATAGTAGAAGCTTCGTTTCTGCTATGTTTATTAAGTAAATTTTCTTTTCAACATTTTAATTTTTATTTTATCTTTAAAATATCCGTTGTCATTTTTGTTTTAATCCGTTCTGCATCCTTAATAAAATTTTTGTTTTAAATTTTTTGCTTATTAGAGAAGCATTATCAGATCTTCATAGAGAAATTTAATGATTGATTTTTTCTTCCCCTAGCTTATGATTGGCAATTTTCATCTGACTCCTGGACAAGCCCGGGCACAGATGGCTGTTTGGTCCATTCTACCTGCTCCATTACTAATGTCAAATGATTTACGCTCCATCAAACCTGATTTTAAAAGTATTCTTTTGAATACAAAAGCAATTTCCATTAATCAAGATCCACTTGGCTTTCCTGGCAAAGTAATTTATAAGGTAAGCAGTATTGTCTTTTTTTTTTTTAAGCAATATTTATACTCTAGATTTTGTGCTTCGTGTGGCGTTCATTTCAATTAACGTCTATCTACTTTGAGATAGCAATTCATCGGACAGTCTTACACAAAATCACTGTTTCTACGGGAATATAAGATTGACAGAGAAATGAGTGATATATGTAGATGGACATTGTTTGTGAAGGAATGAATCAAAAACGTGTGGGGGATTCCTTCCTTTTTTTGTTAAAAATGACGCTTATGTCTCAAGAAGCTATTAGTACAATCAATTAATAGCAGATTCACACACGCATGTTTAAAAAGTTTCTTATAAGGATTTTAACATTCCTTTAAAAGATGCTATAATTTAGATTTGGGACTTTTTAGAATGGATCTCACTATTTATACTTTTTATTTGAAAACACTTTTTTTTTCTCTCGGGTATCGTTAAAAATGGATTATAACCTAAAGGTATGCGTAAACGATCAAGTATACGGAAGTGAAAAAATTTCTCTTTAAAGAAAATACACAATTTCTTGATCAGTCATACCTTTCCAACTCTGTGTTTACTTACGACAGCAATATGCTAAGAATCTAATTAAAATCAATTGATTTTAAATAATGAATTAATCTCAAAATATTTCTCCGTGTCACTTTTACAATTTTAATAAATTCAAATACTTCAATTGAATTGAGTTAGATAAAATTTCGTATGTGTACGATCATCATAGCGCATCACTTAGTTTATATTCCCATCTCTCTCTGTCAAAGGTCATAAATTTTCGAAGATTTAATAAAGAAATTTTCATCATAATTTACATGTACAGTGGTACCTAGAGATACGAATTTAATTCGTTCTGTGATCATCGTCGTATGGCAAAAAAATCGTATTTCAAAGCAATTTTTACCATTTAAAATAATGTAATATATATTAATGCGTTCTAGCGATATGAAACTAACCCAAAACACAGTTAAATTATATATAATATACACAATTTGTATATAAATAAACGAGTAATAACACACATAATGTTTATTAATTTATTTATTAATATATTAATAACACACAATGTTTATTAATCATCACTTTAACGTCGGGCCTTTTTGGCCTCACTTTCCTGACTTTCACTGCGTGAGACCTTCACAAGGTAACGATCAAGAGAGGTCTGTTTCTGCCTTCTTTTTAAAATGTTACGAAAGAATGTGAGACACCTATCATCAAATAAGGCACTCGCTCTCCCTGTAGACAATTTCTCTGGGTCTCTTTTTTCCACAAAATCAGACACTTCCTGCCACTTGCCAAGGATATCACTAATTTCACGTGAAGTAAGTTTCTCCTCCGACTCGATCTCCTTCTCACTGCTGAGTTCCATCATTACCCCCGAGTGGGAAATCTTCTGTAACTCCTTCAGCTTCTCCGTCGTGAGTTCTTCAGCATACTCCTCAATGAGATCAGCCACATCTGCCTCGTCTACCTCTAGGCCCATGGAGCGACCAATGGATGCGATCTCCTCCTCAATAGGTTCGAATCCCTCAAATCCCTCTCGTTTTAAAACAACACCTGGCCATAATTTTCTCCAAGCTTAGTTCAATGTTCTTTTGGTAACACCTTGCCAGGCAATATCTATAAGCTTAAGACAGATCACAATGTTGTAATGATTCTTCCAAAACTCCCTCAATGTTAGGTTCGTATTTTCGGTAACTTCGAAGCAACGCTTGAAAAGATGCTTCGTGAAAAGTTTCTTAAAATTGGAGATAACTTGTTGATCCATGGGCTGAAGGGTAGACGTTGTATTGGGTGGCAGAGAGACAATTTTAATAAATTTAAATTCATCTGAAAGGTCATCGTCAAGGCCAGGAGGGTGAGCGGGAGCATTATCCAACAGAAGGACACACTTAAGCGGTAGACCATTATTCGTTTCTTAAAATTGTCAAACCAGCCACGACTAGCTTTGAACCCCTCACCGCCTTGCGATGATTCTCCCTCCTTCTCGGTTATATCACGCTTGAGGTCTTGGAAGATGGCGCCAGCCTTCTCACAAATAATCGCTTCAGAAACAGAGTCACCTGCCAATTGCTTCTCCTTAATCCATAATAAAAGTAGCTGTTCCATCTCATCATGTATATTAGTTCGTAGCTTTGAAATAATGTTGACGCCTTTGGAAGGTTGCAGCTTCTTTATCGCTTCCTTCTGCTTGATGATTGTGGATATTGTAAAAGGATTGCTGCCATACTCATTTGCCAAGTCGTTGATACGAACGCCACTCTCATGCTTTGCAATAATTTCATGTTTTGCTTCCATTGAGATCATTTTCTTAGGCTTTTTCTTTTCACCAGTTTTGTCTTTAACTTTGGATCCATGGTTAAAATAACAAAATATGCAGAGTACAGTATATATATTATCCAAAATGACACGAAAAACAGGCACAAACAAAGCGAATAACACGTCGTGGCGGCCATACAGAGGACTCTGGTCTCAACAACCAAACAGAGCGACATAGCGGGCAGAAGCGGCGGGAGGAAAGCTGAGCGAACGCTCTGCCATTTAGGGATCACCTATGCAATTATTGCACATCGCAAATTCGTATCTCAAATTTTTCGTTGTATGTCGAGGTATAAATTTTAGAATATTTCATATTGTATCTCAAAACATTCGTATGTTAGGACATTCGTATCTCAAGGTACCACTGTAGTTGCTTTTATAATAAAAGAATAATTTTGTAAGAAACTAGTGTCTTTAGAGGTATTAGAAATGATCACTGAATAAAGATCAGTTCCAAAATGTTCAATCACATTATTCAGTCTTGAATAAGTATTATCGAAGTAAATTAATTAAGTGGAGCGATTAACTCATCGCGTCCGAAACCGAATATAAGGAATTCTACTTACTCGGTAATTTTGAAACAGACGATTCCAGACCATTTGATTCGATTCTATGACAGATATTGTGTTCCTATTAACCTCTACAATTCCTCTATCTCCTTTCCTATTCACAATTCTTCTTATATTGTAAAACTTTACATATGCTATGGTTCTTTCACAAAGTGAGGCTCTCATATACAGTTCCGGCTCTCGTAGTACAGTTAGTAAAGAAAAATGAGTGTTACAATCTTTCTAAAGTTTTGATGTTGAAATCTTTATTATTGGTACTGAAGTATCTGAAGGTACGTCTGCGAAAATATTTTTCTTCAAATTCGGATGTCTATAAATCATTTTCATTTTAAATTATTAATGCCAATCATTTGCCATTGAATGCTCCAAAAATGTTCTGTCGAATTAGCGACACAGCTAAAGTTTTCCCACCCTCATGTACACACACAAATCGTTAAAAGAATTTTGGTTCGGGGCTAGAATATAATTTCAAACACTTTACAGCATACATATTTGAGATTTTTTTGTGAAGCTATATGATCAGTCATAACATTTATATAATCTGAAAACAATGCCAAGTACTTTCCATGTTACAGCATGAAGGATTTATTCAAAATGTAATTCTTTGCGTAAATGTCCCACCCTGATCGCTAGTATGAATATTTAATGAATGGCAAAATTCTATTGTATATCAAAGTATTGTTATCAAATAAATTTCTATATTATTAATTATCCTGAAATCGTACCTTCTTAGTTTATACACAATTATTCCCACGAAAATATTTGCTTTAATAAAAAGGAGTGCACAAGTTTGAGAAGCGAACTGAAACAAATGATGTTGGGAGACGATTTACCTTATGACAAAATAAGTGAGCGCACAATCATATTTTTTTCTACCGGATTATTATGAAACTGATTGTGCCACGCTTTATTGAAATTTCAAGATAGATATGAATTACAAATTTTTCCTGTTTACTTTTTTGAAAAGTGACTAGTTTGAAGGGGTGGTAACATTTGATTGGTTGATAAAAGATTAAAATGGTCCAAAGAATTTGTAAAATATGTAAACTGTTAAAAGTAAATGAATTGCTAGAACACTAACAAGCCGAGTTTGTGGACCTAGTGTTGTGTTTTGAAAATAATTCACAATTAATAAAGATTTCTAATATACTTGTGATATGTGTTCAAGAAATTTGTGGGATATCAGGCTCTAAACTATTGATGGAGAATTTTTTTTAATTGTGTTTAACTTGTCTATTTTATGTAGGGTTAGTTTGTTATTGTGTAGTACAAAAATTAATAAAATTTTCCTATAAATAAATATATGTAAATTGCTGTTCCAAAAAGGAATTTTATCTACACGAAATTTGAATCCTCTCTTTTATTATATATATTATTAGTTAGTCTATTATCAACAATTTGCAAATCAAGATCGAGAAATTCTAATCTATTAGAATTAAAATTAGTTTTTAATAATTTGAGGCAATCGAGGTAAAATGAAACAAATTAGTTTTTAATAATTTGAGGTAATCGAGGTAAAATGAAACATTTGGTTTAAATTCGTTAGTTTTACCCAAAATAATTAAGTTATCTATGCAACGATAAAGAAAGTAAGAATCATTATTAATGAGTTCTATTTCTTAAAAATTCAAGTTGAGGTTGGCTGGACAATTACTAGCAGCTCCTCCCTGAGGCAGACCCTTAATTTATTCATAAAGATATTGACCAAAAACTATGAAATTCTCTTGTAATACAAGTTTAATTAGATTGTTGAATTTTTCTCGTTTTATTGTCTGAGGAAAATGATATTTATTCTATAAAACTAAAAGAACCCTAATTAAATCTTCAATATCTATTGAGTTAAAATAAGTATTTAAAATCGTAACCATCTACAGAGAACACCCCTCATTCCCTTATGATCTTGACAATTTTAAAGCTGTTTTTAGTTATAGCATTTTTTTCAAGATTATCATTAGACTTTGAAGAATAGATTGTAAAAGTTTGCCCGATTTGATGATATAGGTATTATAGCCATTTGTAATGCTTCGAAATTTGACCGGATTTTTGTGAAATTTTGGCGTTAAAAATATATGGATATTTAATATTCATAAAATGTAAACCCAATTTCTTATTAAATACCAAAAGACGATTATTTATTTCACTTTTACTGTATTTGCAAAGCATTATTATTTAATATATGTTCGCTCAATAATTTACAATAATAAAATTTGCATCTAATTTGCAGGAGTTTATCTACGTAAACGACTACAAAATCCTTCTGCAAATCTTATATAAATACACTCTATAACAAAAATAAATAAATAAATAAATAAAAAGAAAGAAAGAAACGACACGCCAGAAAGAGTTGCCCGATTGTAATGAAATTTCGTACGCAAAGACATTTGAACCGAACATCCAAATGATTAAAATTTGGTATCCAATGAATAGCTACTGCACATCGGAACTGTGCAGTCAGCAGATGTATATAAGATTCTCATTCTGATGGTCAAATTTTCTGTTGCATTGCGATTAAGGATACCTTTCAACGACTGAAAAAAATGCCTCACCACAGGATTTGAGCACATTACGAGCAACTGTCAGAGCTTGAAAGAGGTATTAATGGATTGAAAGAGGCAGAGATTGGACAAATAGGAGAAACGCTCGTCATATAGGTCGAAGTGATGCGGTGATTAGAAGATGCTGGCTAGAATGGGTTGATAATGGCATATTTCAGCCATTATCCATTATGCGTCGTCAGCGGTTGACCTAAGGCATCAGCAGATCTGGAGGACAGAGTGATTGTCAGATCAGCTATCACAGCGCCTGATTCATTGTTATCAACCATCAGACGTGCGACCCGCTCACGAGTGTCCACCATGACCATTCACAGACGACTGATAGAGAGAAATCTACGCTCGTACTGACCGCTACGCCTCCTTCCACTCACGCCTGCACACTGTCGAGCCAGATTACAGGGCTCAATCAGGTTGGAATGATGCTTACTGGGGACGTGTAGTGTTTAGCGACGAATCACGCTTCCAACTGTGTCCTAACGATCATCGAAAATGGGTCTGGAGACACCTAGGGCAGCGTACCGATCCTCTTTCACTATTGCACGCCACACAAGCCCTCAACCAGGAGTTAGGGTCTGGGGTGCCATTTCCCTTGATAGCCGGACAACTTTGGTCGTCATTAGAGGTATACTTACTGTACAGCGGTACGTCAACGACATTCCGTTACCTGTTTTGCTACCGTTCTTTTTGCAGTACCCTGGGCTTATTTTTCAGTAAGATAATGCCCCACCACATACGGCAGGTGTTGCTATGAACTGTCTTACAACTTGTCAAACATTTCCTTGGCCAGCCAGATCTCTCTCCAATCGAGTATGTCTGGGATATGATAGGTAGGCGACTGCATCTAGCATGGAATGTTGATGACCTATCCTGACAATTGGAGCAAATTTGGCAAGAAATACCTCAGGAGACCATCAGGGAGCTTTATCACTCTATGTCACGTCGTGTGGCAGCTTGCATTCAGGCTAGAGGTGGGTCAACACCTTATTGAGCTCGTTACTTTGTAACTCTGAAATAAATGATTCAATTGTTCTGAAATTTTAATCATTTACTATTTTGTACATAATTTTCCTATTTGCCAATTTTCTTCTCTGTCGGACAACTCCTCGGTGCTTCGTTTTTTTTTATTATTATTTATTTATTTTTTATTTATTTATTTTTATAATGTATAATAATATTATCTTAATATAATCTTAAAAATATAGCGAGTCTTAGATCTTTAATTGTAACCTCCCTTTTTCCTGTAAAATTCAAATGCAAAATTTCCCTCATGACACAGGATCTAAGTTCGTCAAAAGCATCAATAGGCAATCCATATTTAATTGTAACTTTTTAAGAATGAAATTATCAAGGTCCCTAGTAATTTGTTTTCTTGTGACTAGATTACTTTTAGTAATCATTAGCCTAAATCTAGTGCCCTTAATCATGAATTCTTTCCATAAATTGTTTTCAACAATGTCCAAATTCCCTCTGACAACATGTTAGTGGTATGAATTAGCATATTGTTTGTAGTCACTACATCTACACACTTGTCGAATTTGCAATTCTGAAATTTTGTTATATTTAAAAGTAAATCTCTCAAGTTTTTTATTGTACTTAAAAGCTCTTTTAATTTTGATATTCTTAATCGGAAATAGAGATTTGTTTCTGAAACACACCAGAAAAATTAATTTTATTAAAAGATCTATTCATATAGAAAAAGGTACAAAATTCTGTAACATATATTTTATTAGTATTGAAATCAATCTTCATTTTATGGCAAAGGTAGTTACTAATATCTCCAATGATATGAAATCCCTGCGTATTTGGAATATTGTCATCATTCAAAATTCGTTTAGGATAACTTTCACTTCTCTTTTATTACATACATAAAATTTTCAAGCATAGAATGTTTAAATATTTAATATATCCTTTGAGATAGTTCTTTTGAAATTCATATCCTAATTGATACATTTTCCCCCATCAATGTTAGAAAGTCTCTTATTTTTCTGTTCTTATGTTTGCCTATAGAAATGTTACTTAATTTGTAAGAATTATTAGTCTTATATAATCCTTCTCGATAGTAAATTTCTTGTTTATTTTGCTTATTTGTATGCAAGACATTTTTGTTGTTCCAAATTACATTTAACCCATGTGGGTAAACAGTACCATAAAAACCGATGTAGATATTTTCAAACCATAATCTAGTACTTATGTATTAGGTACATAATCTTTTATATTAGGTACAATTTTAATTATATAAATTTTAAAATTATCCATGTGAATTAAAATGTTTAATTTCTATTCGACCAGTATTTTTACCGCTATTAAAGTGTTTAGCATCTGAACTATGCTGGTTAATTCTAATATTGATAGTGTCAGAAGTCTGCCCGACATTAACCATACCGGCACATACCACAAGTCAGCATATTAAAGGTTTTACAAAATAAAAAATTGGAATCCTGATCATACTGCTTTTCAGCCATCGTAAGACAAGTCTTGCATCTCTTATCGTCGTCACTGCGGTGAAAATCCTTGTTACAAGAATGAAGTCATCACCTACCTGATGTGTAAGCAGAACTCCTGGCAATTTCAAGAGTTCCAAAAAATGCGGGTCTTATACCTCCTATTGTAAATCAAATGAGATACGAGAGGATGTTGAGAAGAAGTCCATTGAATCCATTGTATTACTCAGGAGATCCAGCCGACTAAATAAAGTAAATCCGCTTGATAGACTTGGTTACCTAGCTAATGAAAATAAAAACAATCCTGAAAATTATAAAGGAGCTCTTAGTCGCAGTGACAAGAATAAGTGGTTACAAGCTATAGAAGAGGAAATGAAATCTCTCTTTAACCATCACACATGGGATCTCGTAAAATGACCAAAAGGAAAAAAGAAAGATATAGGTTGTAAATGGACCTTCAAAAGAAAATTGGGCCAAGACTGAAATATTATGGAACACAAGGCAAGACTTGAGGCCAAAGGATACAACCAGAAGTTCGGGACTGATTATGATGAAACTGTCGCTCCTGTTGTGAAACATATCGATATGAAAACAGAATTTCTCCATGGGAATCTTCATGAAGATATTTATATGAAGCAGCCAGAAGGATACGTAAAGCTCGGTGAAGAACAGAAAGTCTGCAAATTAAAGAAATCCATATACGGCCTCAAGCAAGCAGCTAAAGCTTGGAACCAAAAGATAGCTGAAGTACTACAGATCAACAACTTTAAACAAAGTATAGAAGATAACTGTTTATTTACAAAAGAAGAAAAGGGTAAAATCATACTTGTGATTCTTTACGTCGATGATCAACTGGTTGCAAGTTGTGATGGGAACAAAATAAACGAAATACTGAGAACTGCAAGAAAAGTTCGAGATTAAAGACTTAGGATAAGTAAAGAACTATATATCTTGGAATTAACATCCAGAGAGATTCAAATGAAAATTTTCTCATTAACCAAAGGAATATAGTAGAAAACCTCTTCGAAAAGATTAGCATGAAGGATCACAAACCAACTTGTATCCCAAAGGATACATCGCACTCGAAAAATGAAGACAGTACAGAAAACTTAGAAGACAACTCGGAATACAGACAAGCAATCGGAGTTCTTCTGTATATCTCCACAGTCTCAAGACCAGATGAAACACTAACAGTGAACAAACTAAGCAGAAAAAATGAAACACCAACGGAAAAGGATTGAATATCATTGAAGAAACTAATCCTGTATTTAAACACAACCAAGGACTTTAATCTTGCTATCAACAGCATAAATCCTCCTGTCCTTACCTGCTACACCACAGCTGATTGGGCAAGTGATACTTCTGGTAGAAGTATCACTTGCCCAATCAGCTGTGGTTCTTGAACTTGAAGTTCAACAAGTGAAAATGTTTTTCTTATTAGGAACTACCTCATTTCTTGGTTTTCGAAAAGACAGAACTGCATCTCTCTCTCTCTCTCTCTCTTCCTACGAATCAGAGTATATTGCTGCAGCACAAGAAATCCAGTGGCTGATACTTCTCTAGAAAGACCTCAGACTGGAACAACATCAACCCATTAGACTGTTGAGAACAAGTCGTGCATCATTCTTGCATAAACTCTAAAAAGTGATTCAAGAATTAAACACATAGATGTGAAATACCACTACCTTAGACACTTGCATCTAAATGGAACAATCCACCTTGAATATTGTGACAGTAAATCAAATATAGCAGATATGCTAACCGCTTCCTAGACCACAATTTCAAAATTTAAGGGAAAAGTTAATATATTTTAGGACTGCTAGATTAAGGGGGCATGTTGTAAATCACAGATTTAATATAATCAATCAGTTCTTGCGTATGTTACGTCACATGACCTCACGATCTCCGTTACTTCTAGCTTTCTATCTTCACATAATTTTGTAAATCAGAAATTTAATGTAATCAATCAGTTCTAATTCCTCTCAATAGATGGCACTAAGAGGAAGTTTTGCCAGCATGAATAGAATGGGGTTTTTTTCCTTCCCACAGATGGGTAGAACAACTACTGAATATACGTTGTCGTAATGGATCTATCTATAATACCTTAACTTTAATAAATATATTCTTTTCTGATCTTATGGATTATTCTAGTTTTGTGCCTTCGATGCAGCATTAGATTCACCACAGCCAAAGGGTAAGCAAATTTATTTTATGCTACCGTGTAAATCTAATCGCAAAAATCTACTCATAATTTGTCTATTTACTCCTTGTAGCAGAATGTAGTTGTTTAGAAGTAATTATTTTTATACATTTGTTCATTCTTTGTTATAGAATTACGATTCTGTTTCGAATGAATAATTTAAGGACGATATCCGACGAGCAATTGAAGAACTAACTATTTTAAAAAAAAATACTTTCAACAAAACACTAAAAACTTTTACAACATTTTTGATATTGATAATCCTTCTATTCAAAACATCTTTAGTTCTTCCTCAAGTCCCAAAATCAAACGCCTTCGAAACATAAAATTCTTACGCAACATATCTAAAGTTTTGTAAAATTTTTCGTCATTCCATTGCATGCAAACCTCGTATGTTGAATAAATCGTCAGTGCTCTAAAAGTAAACTTACATGGGTTAAAAGTAAGTTACGTGGGCTTACATGGGTGGTCTGAAAAGTTTCCGGCATTAACGTTAAGATGACAGCACTCGTCAATAAAAGCTTGGGAATGTGGCTCCGTGCCTTTTGACAGGTACACTCTAAAATTTCAGCCGTTTTGGATCCACAGCCATTGTTTGGCAATCGTTTGAGTGAGTCGATGTGTTTTGGTGAAAAAGGAAAAAAAATCGAGTATCAAGCTGTCATTTGTTTTTGAAAGGCAATGCGCTTACGCAAATCAAAGATAAGTTGGACGCTGTGTACGGAGACTGCATCATCATTAACCATCGTGAAATTTTGTGCAGTTAAATTTAAACGTGACTGTACCAGCTTGGGATACATGAACGTTCGGGGAGTCCAAAGACTGCAACCACTGACGATAACATCGCTAAAGTTAGGCTAGACGACCGTAGAATTAAAGCAACAGAGATAGCAGAGGCCATGAATGTGTCCAAAGAACGTGTAAGTCACATAATGATTCAAGATTTAGGCATGAGAAAGCTGTCCGGTCGTTGGGTGCTGCATTTGCTCACATTAGATCATTTCTAACACTCTATTGGCGCAGTTTAGGCGTAATAAATCAGTTTGGGTGCCGATTAATTACTGTAGACGAAACTTGGATGTACCTTTTTACTTCCGAAACAAAAACAGTTAACAGTGAACTGCGAAGAGGAAATCGACTCCAAAAAAAGCAAAAACTGTTTTATCCGCTGGGAAAGTGATGGCGACAGTTTTTTGAGATAGTCAAAGAGTTATCTTAATCAGTTATCTTCAAACAGGAAAAATCATTACAGGAGCATACTACGCATCATTAATTGCTAAATTTCTCGAAAAAGAGATTCACTAAGAGAATGCGCCATTTCATACCTGAGTGGTTGCCATGACGAAAATCCATGAATTAAGGGTTGAACTGCTTGACCACCCTCCTTACTCACTAGATCTAGTACCAAGCGACTTCTTTTTGTTCCCTAATCTAAGAATTGCGCTCGGTGGACAGATTTTCGTCAAATAAGGAGGCCATCACCTTCTAAAACAATTATTTTGCAGAGAAAGACGTCGAGTACTATTTGGACTGGTTAAAGAGATAAGAGCATGGCTGTGAGACTTACAAGGAGACTATGTGTAAAAATTACTATAAATTTAATCGACCTGAACAGATGATAGTCAGATGGGGCAATATCAGGAGAATATGCTGACTGAGGTAAAGTTTCCCAACCCAACTCTGCAATTTCTTCTGCGGTCTTTCTTGCCACGTGTGGTCTAGCTTGTCAGAATGAAGAATTGCACCCTTTTTGTTTGTCAAATATGGACGTTTACGTTGAATTTCTTTATTCAAAACATAAAGTTGCGAACAGTAACGACCAGCATCGACCGTTTCATTTTCTTTCAGCAATTCATAGTACTCTGTACCCTTGCGGTCCCACCACCAACACAACATAACCTTCCTCAGATGCACGCCAGCTTTTTATGTGGACGGTGGTGTCTCCCCTTTTTAAACATATGCCCTTTTTCTAACCACGTGTTTATACACTATCCACTTTTCATCTCCAGTGACCAAGCGGTCCAAAAATCTTGTGTCGAGCAAGATTTGAAGAACATATCGAAATTCTGTCCATCAAACTTTTTTTGTCTTAATTCGTGTGGCACCCAAACAGAGAATTTGGACATGAAACCAAGATTTTTAATGTGATCCAAAGCAGTTGTCTGATGAATTCCAAGCTTCAAGCCCACTTCTGTGAAAGTTAACGTTTGATTTGTCCTGATCAAACTGCATAGCACTTCGTCATTGACATCTGATGGTCGTCCCGATCTGGGTTCATCTTTCAAAGAAAAATCACCCGAACGAAATTTCGCAAACCAATTTTGGCATGTTCGATCTGTTACTGCGTCCTCTCCGAACATATTGCACAAGTTTGTTTGTTTGTTTTTTGGCCTCCATCCCATTATTCCCTTTTTGGAACTCATACAACATACAATGTCTTAAGTGCTTTTTTTCTTCACTGGTAGCTGTCAATATATTTTTTTCATTTAATTTACTTTCTTTTGGGATTTTCTATGTTATATAATGTTTTTCCTTTATAGTTAAATATGAATATTTTTTTTATCCATTTTTCTTTGTTTACAATGTTTTTTCTGCTTATTCTTATTTTTATAGTTAAGTGTATATATATTTCTTACATATTGTTTTAATTTTAATTATTGAGGTTACTTTTTAATTTTTTAAGTTTTGGTACTTAATTACAAATATCAAATTTTATACATAATGAGGAATTCTGAGCATAATCAAAATGTATCTTGTTTTCTAACATATTTAAATTTAGCTAAATTAAATAAAAATAAAAAAAATAGAATGTTTGGATATAAAATTCGAAATTATAAATAATAATATTTACTGTTCTATATTTGATAAATGAGGCTCTTTTAAATTTCAAATAAACAGAGATCCATTCTGGAATAGTAATACTCTAACAGCCATGGACAAAAGGTTTGGCAGTTTTACTTTTTACGTTAACTGTGGAACTCGAAATTGCTCAATTTGTTTATTTGAACATTAATGTCTAGTTTTGACAACAGCGTAAGCAAACGGCATAATAACTAACCAATTATATACGAAATGCGGAATTCGCGTTTTCTTGGAATGAGTATTAGTTTGTCCTCGCTGCTTTATGTGTGTCTATGTGCACCCAAGTTCTGTTAATTTCACCAAAATTATGAAGGCATCATTTTTACTTTTGAAAATTCCAGAATGTAGTAAATGCAGTCAAGAACAACGTTTAAAAATAACTACAGTTTTTAATCGAACTGAACAAGAACCAAACTGAAGTTGCAAAAGCTGTTAAATGTTCAAGTGCAGTTCAGTATACTATCAAACGTATTGAAATTTCTGGATCTCGCTTAAATCGTAAAAGAAAAGGAAGAAAAAGGATTACGCCACTCAGAGAAGACCGATTGTTGAAATGGGATGCTTTGAGAGATCGTAAGCAAACAATATCTCTACTGACTGCTGATTATTGGTGATGGCAAGAAAACAAATTGCCCCTAGAACCACTAGAAGACTTGCCGAAACTGGGCGCAAAAGTTACAAAACCAGGAAGAAGCCACGGTTCTATAAAGAGAATAGAAAGATACTGTTTACGTATGCTCTTAAACCAACACCGTTCACAGGAGGAGGAATTCTATATTTTGTGGTCTGACGAATCAAAATTTCGGGTAGATATCAATTAATTTACTCTTCACTACAAAATTTAAGCAGCATGGTTTTTTTTTTTTTTTTTTTTTTTTTTTTTTTTGCGGGAAAGAAAAAAGCGAAAAAAAGGGCGGAAAAAAAAAGGTAAGAAAAGAAGGCGGGGGTTTTGGGGGTGA
>BMAW01050429.1:126039-136849 GCA_019974015.1 Nephila pilipes
TACTGAAAATTTATGAAAGAATAATTTAAAATATTTAAAAAGACAAAAATCCAGAAAGACATACATACATACACCCACACGTGTGTGTGTTTGTTTTGTATTGTTTGAAGGAGTTCAAAAATTGCGAGTGAGATTTATATGAAAAGAAATTTAATTATATTTTTTTAAGATACCATTAATTTTCTTGAAAAATGACTTAAATTTAAAATATTTTATGTTCTTATTGCTAATATAACAAATTTAATCAATTTATTGGTATGAAATAATAGATTTATTGTAGAAAATATGGACCATTGGACTTGTTTTATCCAATGCGAAACTGAATTGTACAGGAAACGAACTTCATGAAATTGGACCTTACCATAAAAATATTTCTATTAATTATGCTAACCGCAGCAAAAGATTCAGTATATGTTTTGAAATTAGATATGATTGTAAAAAGAAAAGATCAATCAAAGATACTTTATCTTCAGACGCATTAAATTTGGGCTTTGAACTGGGATTAGAGGTTGGCTCAAGAATAAATTTTCTTGATTGGTTCTTCACTAAACTCATGTAGTAAATTTCATGCAGTAAACCCATGTAGTAAAATTCTGGAATTTTTTTTTACTACTTCTGGCTGAGGGCCTTCAATCACTGGAGAGACTTGTCATTCAGGATCTACCTTTCAGTGTAGAAATCACTAATATATATATTTTTTTCTTAATCTAATTATTGCATTATGTTCTACTAATTAAGCTTCAATCGAGATCTGTACCTGTAATCTTGAATGAATCTTTCATTTAGCTTTCGGTACTGTTTGATTCACATTGAATCGTTTGAATCGCATTCTATGATTGGAATGGAAATTTCCTAAAAATACGTGTTTGATTTCTCAATCCACTTCCATCAAGTAAAGTGGTTTGATTTTTGGCTCAGAAACTGCTTCTGGAAATACTTCCTGCAATACAATCTGCAGCACTTCAACGTGATTTATTCCTTTTCACGATTACATTTTCCAATACATCGCGAATTTTTGTATAAATTTAAATAAAATATGATAATCCAACTATATATAATGAGAAATTCTTTGAAAAATTTCTTATTGCAATGTATGTGTGGGCTGCAACACTTTTCTGATTTCGTACCGGCCATTTACTTTCATTCTTCTTAATCCAAGTTCAAACCACCATCTAATTGCCAGACACTTTTTATCTGAGCAGCCGCTGGAAGAAAGGAATTCTGACATTATCAAAAAAAAATCTTATATCAATGAGATTAATTCAATCAAATGTAGTTAATTTCGAAATCGCTCCCACCGATGCGTCAAAACTGTCCGCACAGGAGTAGAGCTATTTTCTTTGATCACCGATCCAAGGGGTAAATACAGTTTACAGTCAATATTTTCGCATTTTGTTTTACATAGTTTGCCAAATTTTAAAAACATAGTTCTTAAACGTTTTCGAACGAAGTTTCTGAGTTCCTCTTACAAGCCGTTTCTGAGTTAACATTTCTTTTTAGGTAATGGCAAGCAATATTCATCCCCACATCATAGAACTCCTTCATTATTCAGGTAATTCAGAAAATGTATTTTTCTCAGCAGCTGGATCAGTAATCCCGGTGATATCTAAATTCCGTAGATTTATTATTACCATTGTAGAATTACCATCGCAGTCATTGAATTTGATTTATCCTGCAAAATCTAGTAACCGCGGTAGCGTAGTGGTCATAGTCGCGGCCGGCGTTTTTCGTCGAGTGGTAGGATCGAGTCTTGATGAAACTAAAATCCTGCCGTGTAGCCGAGGCTTATGCACGTAAAATCTGTCGAGGCTCTAAGTCCTCCCGTTGGCGTGGCGTGGAAGTTTTGAGAAGAGGGGCCGGTTCAGGTGTCGTACTCGTCACTTGAATGAGGTTCAAAATACGGTATCCAATAGCTTCGTGTTTCTTTGAGTGCTACGTTAATAAAACCAACAAACCTGCAAAGTCTATTAGAAATGCAATCCGCCGCCTATGATCAATATATTTCGACTCGTAATATAGTATTCTAATAATATCACTCTCCTGCAAAGAAGAGGCTGTCTAGCGCAATTGATTAATATCTTTTACAATATTTAATAAGAGCGAACGTCTATCACATTATTTCTCTGACATCAGCGTGCTTCAGTATGATTTCTTTGAAACTGAAAACAACTTCGATGGCTTCAAGAAATGGCATTACATTCACAAATGTCTACTTCGATAGGTAATTTATAAAGATGTAATAATCTACCTAGTTTTGTATCGCGTAACAGGAAAGAGCGTCCTGCTGGAGCAACTAGAATTTTTTAAAATTGTATTTCGGGCGCTTTATCGTGAGTTGTTGACCTGCTGGAAGAGATTTTGTCTTTGACACCCTGGCATTGCGACATATATAGGCTGTCATAAAGAACAGGCTTATAGTATTTTCTTCTTGTTTGGTCTAAGCAAAACCGAGATTACCGTCATTTGGCGCAACATGAAGAATTTGAGAACTGATCCAAGTGATTTTTGGTGCGACCTAGAGCCATTGTTTTCCCATAGGATCATATCTTGTTTTGTACTGTACACCGTTTCTCATTTTATAGCTTCGATATTCATTATCTTTCTTAAAGATTTTAATTATAAATTTCAACTGGTTATATTTCAAATGCTTTTTTTCTATAATTTGTGGTGGAGAGAGGTTTTCTTGACGGGGGCAACGGATTGTTAGCTGCCGCTCTTATAGCGGATGGTTATGTCAAACCCTTACAACCTGAGAACTTTTGTGGCATTTCTTCAAAATGGACCCTTTACATTTTCGAGCTAACAAAAAGTGTGGGGATTTGTTACCACTCTAAGTTATTTTTGAAATATACATAAGGTTTTAATTAAATTTATTACTACCATTTTATTTAGGATGTGTGTGATTCCTTCGGCTGCTGCTGAATGCATAGGCTATTGGTATTTCTCTGACATCCTAGTCTTCTGTATGCCAGTATAAGTGGCACTTTAATTTATTATTCCAAATTTCTCTTGTATTCCTGGAGATAAAGATCTATTACTGCATCTAACTGTTTAATATTCTGGGCTATTGTTCACTCCAAACTCCGGCCAACACAGAAAGTGGTCTTCTCTTACGGCTGTAAGGGGTTTTTCAAATATAAAAGCCTAAATTTACTGATCACAGTAACTTCCTTTATGTTTCGGAGTAATTTCTTTCCGCTGCTGCTGGATGCATAGATTATTGGCCTTTCTGAGACATACTGGACTTGAGCCAGAATGTTCTGCATTTCTCCCATAATTCTGGAGATAAAATCTATTTATCACCTGTTTAATGTACTACACAACTGTTCACTCCGAACTCTTTTCTGTTTATATATATTGTATTTTCGTTCTTTCACCAGAAACATTTATTGCCTAACTAAAGGTTGTACACTTATGGCTTTTCATTATCTGCAAATAGATATCTTTCAATATCGATCGACAAGATGACACAATACTTTTTCGACATCTTCAACTGCACCTAAAATTTTCCCGGGTTCATTTTAAGATCGATGTGATTAATTCAATCAATCAGAACATTCAAACTGTGATGGCGAAATCGCTCCCCGCTATGCATCAAAAACGAGTCTCACAGAAGTAGAAATATTTTCTTTGATTACCGATCTGTGGGGTAGATAACTTTTTCAATTGTTGCTAATATCTTCATTTTATTTTTCCTAGTCTGTTTATTTTAAAAATCGCAGCTTCTAAGCGCTTTGCGAACGAAGTTGGTTTTCCAAACCATTTCAGGGATAAAACTTTCTTTGTTGTAATGACAGGCAATCTACAACGTCACTTCATAGAACCTTTTTTTATTTAGACGATTCAAAAAATGCATTTTTCTCTGCAGCTGGATCATCAATCGACTTGTCATCAGTCATTACATGGATTTTATGCTGCAAAGTCTACCCGAAATTAATTCAATCAGCCATAATCATTAAATGTAGATTTTCAAATAAGTATTGTATATAAGTAATCCTTTCATTCTCCTGTGAAGATTATAAGGTCCAGCACGAGTTATTAATATCTTTTACAGTGCTTGATAAGTACGAACATCTTCTATCACTTATTATTTCTCTGAGAGCCCCTTGATTCAGTATGGTTTCTTCGACATTGAAAACGAGGTCGATGGCTTCAAGTTTTGAATATAATTTCATTATTGATTACTTTGATAAGTAATGCATAATGAGGTAATGATCTACCTAGTTTTATTTCGTGTAAAGGGAAAACCTGGATGGTAAATCAATTTCAATTTTTGCAAATTGTTTGTCGGGATGCTTTATCGGATGCAGCTGACCTGATAGAATTTGAAGAGATTTTCGTCTTTTACACTCTGTGCAGTGCGGCATATATCGGCGAATGCTGCCTTGAAGAACTAGCCAATACCATTTTCTTCTTAGTTCTAAGCAATCCGAGATGATCGGCATTTGGCGCAGCATGAAAAATTTTAGAAATTGGTCGAAATTGTTTTGTTGCGATTTAGAGCCATTGCTTTCCGATAGGATCATTCAATGTTTTGTACAGTGCAAAGTCTCTCTTTTTTATAGCTTCAATATTCATTGCCTTTCTTAAAAATTTTAATTGTATATTTAAATTTGATATATTTCAAATGCTTTTTCCTGTAATTTGTAACGAAGAGAGTGATTTTCGAAAGGTCATCAGAATATTTGCCGCGCCCTTATAGATGATGGTTAAGTCTCATTCTTGCAACCTGAGGGCCCAACTGTCAATTCTTCCAAATGCATCCTGTGCATTGGCGAGCCAACACAAAGAGTGGTGGTCTGTTACGACTGTAAGATGTTTTCTAAATATACAGGGGGATCAATTTAAAAAAAGTACCCGTTTGTCTTTTGTATTATTCTCATCTATAATATATGTAGCAAGACTTTCAATATCGTTACTTATTTAATATGTCTATATTTAATGAGCGGGTATCTTTTTTTCTCTTTCTAAATCTCTCGTTTCTTAAACATAAATTCGCGTGAGCATCATTAGTAACTTTTAATCCGATTCTGCGCAAATGATTTGAGTAAATCGTTGGCCTCTTTCAACGCTTTTATTATTATTTTTGAAATCTCATTTCGTAAGATTATGAATGGCAACAATAAAAATCGTCTGTATAAACTAATTCTTTGATTTTAATGAATTCGGAAGTGTACCTGGACATAATTCAAACTTTTATCGCTTCACTTGAGATACAGGACAGTTACTGCTGGTTTCAGCAAGACGGAGCCCCTACACAGACGTCAAACCTAGCACAATGAAGTGCTTAAGGAATTCTTTGACGACCATTTTATTTTAATAGGTCTCTAACCACCAAGGTCACCAGACCTCACCTCGTTAGATTTTTTTGTGGGGTTATCTCAAAGATAAGGTTTTCCAGAGAAGTCCTGTAAACATCGATGAAGTAAAACAAATTATAACTGAAGAAATCTCATCAATAACACCAACAATGTTGCGAAGTGTGTCAAAAGAACTTGGTTCAACGTGTTCAAGTTTGCATTCAAAATAGGAGCGAACATTTTTAACATTTTCTGTAAGGAATGATAATGTAAAAATTTGAATTAAATTGTGTTTTTCAAAAATAAAATTATCACAGGATTAAGTAACATTGCGCTTCTCCATTTTTCTGTTTTACCTCACAAGTAAAGTTATAACAGTCCAACAGTGTTGGGAATTGTCTCCCACACTAAAACAAGGTTCAAATAATTGTACTTTAGTTTTAAGATAGTTGCCACGTCCATCAGAATTAAAGGTAATAAGAAAAACCAACGGGTACTCTTTTAAATTGTTCACCCTATATAAGGTATTAAATATATTGATTACTGTCACTCCATTTATGCTGTTGAGTGATTACCTTCGACTGCTACTGTATATATAGGTTATTGGCCTTTCTCTGCTATACTTTATTTGCAATAGTATGCGGAAGTCTGAGTTGAACTTTAATTGAATGTTCTGCATTTCTCTTGTAAATTTGGAGAAAATTCTATTACCTCTCCTAACTATTTAATGTACAGGGCTACTATTCACTCCCAATTCTTCAATTTTATTTGTGTCTTCGTTCTTTCGTCAGAAAATTTTATTGCCTAAGTGAAGATCGGATATTTATGGCTTTTCGATATCTGACGCAAGACTTTTTTCCCATCTGCTGCTACACCTATTATGTCAATAAAATCATTGTAAAATGATGTAATTAATTCAGTCAATCTCAACATTCAAGTTGTGTGATGGCGAAATCGCTCCCTAATGTGCGTCAATAATTGATCACTTAGGAAAAGAAACACTTTCTTTGATTATCGTTCTATGGGGCAAATAATAATGTCCACAATAAATAGTTTCTTTTTGTTTTACCTAGTCTGCCATTTTTTAAATGTATAGGTTTTAAACGTTCTCGAAGGAAACGTTTCTGTATTCCTCCTACAAGACGTTTCATGGTTAATTTTTTTTTTTTTTTTTTTTGTTAGTAAGGGCAGGCTATCTTCATCCACACTTCGTAGAACCCTTTTTTATTCAGGTATTTCAGAAAATGCATTTTTCTCAACAGCTGGGTTGGTAATCCCAATGTTATCCAAATTCTATTGCTGTGAAAATCTGTTACTAAAATGGTAGAAATTCCATAGCGATAGTTAAATGGAATATATCCTACAAAGCGTATCCGAGATAAATTACATCAGTTATGATCATTAAATGTAGATCCGTAGTGTATAAGTAATCATTTCACTCTCCACCTAAGAAGATGCGATCTGGTACAACTGATTAATATCTTTTTTTTAATATTTGATAAGTATGAAGTCCTCTATTGCCTATTATTTCTCTAAGAGCATCGCGATTCAGTATGATTCATTTGACATTGAAAACGACCTCGATTGCTTCAAGAATTGGATATACTTTCATAACTATGTACTTCTATATGTCATGTGTAATGAGATAATATGATCTACCTAGTTTTGTTTCGTGTAACGCGAAAGCGTGTAAGTAGATGAATTCCAATTTTTTCAAATTGTTCTTCGGGTGGCTTTATCGAGTGCAGTTGACCTGATGGAATTTGAGAAAATCGTTGTCTATGACACTCTGTGCAGTGCGACATGTGTTGACGAAATCTGCCATGAAGTACTGGCCAAAAGTTTTTTCTACTTGTTCGGTCTTAGCAAATTCAAAATTAAAGGCATTTGGTGGATCCTGAAGAATTTTAGAACAGGTTGAAATTGTTTTGGTTCGACTCAGAGCCATGCTTTCAGATAGAATCATATTTTGTTATATACAGTACATCGTCTCTCGTTTTACAGAGCTTCGATATTCGTTATATATACCTTTCTTAAAGATTTTAATCATGCATTCAAATTTGCTATCTTTCTAGTGCTTATTCCTGTAATTTGTAACGGAGCGAGGGATTCTTGACAAATCATCAGAACATTTGCCTCCGCCCTTATAGGCGATGGTTAATGCATCATTCTTGCAACCTGAGGGCTCATCTGACAATTCTTCCAAATAGGCCCTTTACGTTGACAACCCAACACAAAGAGTAGTAGTCTGTTATGACTGTAAGAGGTTTTCGAAATATATAAGGTATTGATTATATTGATTACTGTCGATGTGATTAATTCAATCAATCACAACATTCAAATTGTTTAATGGTGAAATCGCTCCCGAGCTTGTCGCACAGAAGTAAAACATTTTCTTCGATCATCGATTTGTGGGAAAAATAATGTCTATAGTTAATATTTTCTCTTTGTTTTACCTAGTCTGCTAATTTTTTAAAAAAATGCTCCTAAACTCCTTGGAATGAAATTCAAATTTCGTCACATTCATTACTGGCCGGATAAATGGAAATTCCAGTATTTCAGCAAAATTATGCATTAAAACTAAAACGAATAAAAACGTGATTTTGATAGCAGCTTTTTATGTGTGGAAACATCTACTAGTCTTGTGTGTGTGTCTCATTAAATTGCGTACTACGACCTAAACAACCAACCGAAGTCACGAAGAAAAAGGAGACATGACGATGTTCGCCTATGATCCTCTTCTCCATATCTTATAGGCATTGCTTGTTCGAGACCCGACAAATACGCTGCGTACTGGTCGCGATCGAATGTAATACCTTGAATTCAGATCTGCGAAAATTGTATACTTTTCTATGAAGTAAGAAATGGTTGTTCGTTCTTTTGATCGGTATTTTCACGATCTTATGCATGAATTGATTCAACACAATCATCCACCCGCGTGATGACCGGGAATGATAGATTAGTCCCACTGTAGCTCATGCATGTCGTAAGAGGCGACTAAAATGGGTACCCAGCTTCTGGTAGTATAGCCTGCACCTGAGGATTATATCAAGAGACTTCATGGACTTGCCTTCTTTTGGTAAGTACGAGCAAAGTCTTTGGTAAGTCTTTTTCTTTCCTATTGGTTTTTCCATGTCTTTGGTAAACACGGGTACACTCCCTGGTTACCCAAGCGATCCATCTCTATTTTCGACCATCCTTCTCGTGAACCAATTTTTTATCTTTTTCCAATTAATTTCACGCGTCCAGACCACGGTTGCATCTTGTTTGGAACAGTATGGCTTCACCTGGCTCTTGCGCCAATAAACTTCCCTTTCACCCACTCAACACAATTATCCTTCTCCTCAGGGGGCTCATCTCCTTTAGATGATTCCGGTATCGTGAGCCCAAGGTACTCCAGTGATCTTTCCCCCTTCTTCTCTCCTTCTTTATTTTCTTTATCATATGTTTGCATTTGGGGTGTTTTCTGGTTTATACCGGGCGGTTCTAATTAAAGTTACACTATTCAGAGGCCTGTAGAACCTGTTCTGCTTATCGGATTTTGATGAAACTTGGAATATATGCTATATAGACCACGAGGAAAAGATTTCTGCAATAAAAAAAAATTAGTGCAAATTTTGACAACCAGGTGGCTTTTATCGAACATTCCTTATACAAATCCGTAAAAACTCTATAAACTTGCAGTCGTAGCCAGAGAATCATTCAGCGTGCGTTTGTCATCGTTAATCATGCCCTTACAAAAAAAAAAGCTTTACTGGTAAAACTACTTTATCAGAATGGCAGCAACCACTTAGCTGCTCTGTTTGAATATCGTCGTTTAAAGGATCTGCGAAAAAGCCCCATATCAAGGATTGGTTTGAGGAAGATGATCATGAAATTTGAAGACATTGAAGATTTGGGTGTGCTGTCCGGAAGCGGATGGAAACCGATTGGGACTGAAACTGTCGAAGAAGTCGCTACTGCTGTGGTTGAAAGAGCCTCCAGTTTCATCTATTCTTCAGCAAGGGGTCGATCAGTGTCACGCGAGTTGGAGATTCCGTGATCGACAGTACAAAAAATTCTGCGATACATTTTAAAATGGTATCCGTATAAGATCCACATGATGCAAACGTTGAAACCTCAAGATCACAAAACATACCTAGAATTTGCTTGGCGATTTTTGACGAGAATAGAAGTTAATGACGCGTGGCCTTGGAAAATTCTATGTTCAGATGAGGCACACTTTTATTTAGATGGAGCTGTGAATAGTTAAAATTGCCCCATATGGGGTACTTCACCTCTTAATGTCCTGCATCAACAAACACTGCGTTCTGTTTACGTGACTACTTGGTGCGGATTTATTACTGAGTTTATCTTCGAACCTTTTTACTTTGAAAATCTCATTCCACAATGTCCTAAAAGATGCTCTGTCACGAGTGCATGATACAGTGAACTCCTTCAACAGCAGGTCATTCCTGCTTTATAAGAACGATAATGTTTGCAAACCGCTATCTTTATGCAAGATGGAGCAACTCCTCCCATTGGGCGCCAAGCACTGCTTAGTGCTAACTTTGGCGATAATCGTGTAATATCCAGACATTTTCCGGATGCATGGCATTCTCGTTCACCCGACTTAAATCCTTGTTATTTCTGATTGTGGGGATTTCTAAAAGACCGTGCTTATAGCGGAGGAATTAGGACTTTACCTGATTTGAAAGTTAGCATTAAACACCAGGTGGCTGAGATCCCTCGTGAGTTACTTCACGCTTCCATTGAAAACGCCATAATGCGCTTTCAACACGTCATTGATGTCAACGGAGCACATATTGAGCATATTGAATAAATTTTAACGATTCTAACATATTTTTTTGTCCTTTGGCACCACATTTCCTCCTAGTGGTCAAAATTTGAACTATTTTTTTATTGCAGAAACCTTTCCCCCATGGTCCATATAGCATACATTCCAAGTTTCATCAAAATCCGATAAGCAGAATAGGTTCTACAGGCCTCTGAATAGTGTAACTTTAATTATAAACCCCCCCCCCCCGGTATTTCATGCTATAAGCAGAAGTTATTTTTTCTAACAAGGTTTTATTTTTCTTCCTTTCTTTGTCTGTCCTAACATTTGTGCTCAATTTAAATAAAACATATGAAAAAAACTTTAAAAGAATTTTAAAATATTTTAAAAAAAGTTTGTGATGTCCCTACTAACACATTAAAAGGCCGGCGGAGTATCAATACCGATCTCCTGCATGCATAGCTTTGGCATTACAGGGCCTTAGTATCTCTCAAGTGGAGGTACTTTGTGGGAAACCGCTTGGGCGCGTTTAGAAAAGGCCCTGACTAGGGAAGGGTGTGCGATAGAACAGTTGACTACGTCGTCGGTAACAGTTTCGGAACGTTATCCTTAAAATGTTCCCAGAGGTTGAGGACCTTGGTTGAGGATGGCTGGATGGTAGGAACTTTCTCCTATTTCGAGAAATCCACCTTGGTTTTGGTCTTGGACCTGTGCCTCTGCCTGGGCATGTTAT
>BMAW01050429.1:137249-195456 GCA_019974015.1 Nephila pilipes
AAAATGAAACACTTATATCTTTATCCTCTAACAATAATGTAGTTAAATTAACTAAAAATTAACAATATTTATAAATCTGCAACATCTTGATAATGGCATGGTTTGTAACAACCCAAATACTTTTCGTTTTTTCATAGTAAAAAGAGCTACTGATATATTTGCTGCTATATCGCCCTTTTTGATTCAAAAAGGAATACTAGGTATGGTGGGAACTGTGAAGGTTATAAAAAAACTACATTCCGGTGACCTACTGATAGAAGTTAACAATTCGAAACAGGCAGAACTTGTTATGGCTATGAAGACCTTAGGTATTCATCCTGTAATTACTTTGCCACACGGCAGTCTAAATTACTCTTGCGGCGTTGTATCCGGTATTGAATTGGCTAATGTGTCGGAACAGGAGATCTTAGAGAATTAGCAGGACCAACAGGTTTGTGGTGTCCGGAGGCTAACGATTAGGAGAGATGGTAGGGTGCTTAGTACTAAGCATCTCATCTTGACCTTTTCTAATCCTACCCTGCCACAAACTATTCAGGCTGCATATCTCAGTCTCTCCGTCAGACCATACATTCCCAAGACTCTACGATGCTTCCATTATAAGCGTTTTGGACACTCCAAGAATGCATGTAGGGGACAATTGACTTGCGCTCGCTGTACAGCAACAGGGCACGAAAGTGCTTCCTGTACCGCTGCAGAAAAGTGCGTCAATTGTCAAGGCAACTAGCCTTCATATTCTCGCATTTTCCCTAAATGGACTGAGGAAAAGGAAGTAACAACAGTGAAGACTCTCCAGTACGTATCATATCCCAAGGCTCGCCGTATAGTCATTTCCAGTACCCCTGTTCAGGGAATCAGTTATGCTACCGCCACACAGATAGCAAAAGTTTCTAAATCAACACAATTTCCTGATTCTCTTCCTATCACATAGCCTACCACATCAACATCGCAATTAAAGAAATAGTGAAAGTAAGTAAGAACCCTTTCTCTGCTAAGGCTCTACAGATGAAGCCATTGGCCAGGTCGAAAGCTTTACAGATAAATAAGTTAAAATCAGCATCGAAGAATAGTGTTCCTCGCAAAAAAAATCTAGAGTCATTGATGGTGAGGTGGTTGTTTTACACCCATCACCCGAAAATTATGACTCCTTGGGGGTTCTCGATACAGGATTCTCCACTTCCAGGGCACATATTTAAAGGCCTTTGCTTCTTGGAACTGCCTCGGTTTACGACCACGACTAGAGGATCTCAAATCCATAATATCTATGCACCAACCTGCCTGTGTTGCTCTTCAGGAGACTTTTCTGAAGAGTAATATGACTATCCGAATGCACGGATATCACTGTATTCGACGGGGTGTTGATGCTGTAACATCTTTTTCTGGAGGTGCATGCATCATGGCATCCCAAAACTGTCCTCACAATATCGTTACACTGACCACATTGTTGCAGGCTGTGGTTGTGCGAATTCATACCCGCACATTAATCACAGTCTGCTGCATTTATCTTCCACCTAATGTTGATGACTTGATGATGTTGTGTCACAAATGTATGTGAACCAATTAACAGCTCTCTTCCTTCTGCGTGACTTTAATAGACACAGCCCTCCGTGGGGATATAATGGTACTAATTTTCGTGGTCGGCTGATCGAGCAATTGATATCGGATCACAGTCTCTGCCTGCTGAACACCGACGAGAAAACATATTTCCATGCTTCCACTAAAACATTTCATTCTCTTTATCTAGCCATTTGCTCGCCGACACTGCTACCGCCGTTGAATTTAGAGGTTGTTAATGATTTACATAACAGTGATAATTTCCCTCTCCTAATCTCCAAGGTTTATGGTAAGTTTCGGTTTCGGTTACGTCCTCCCACTTACCATTTCAACCGGGCAGATTAGAATTTATTCACGCGGTTAGCATACCCGGCACAATGGTTCAAGACCAGGATATCAATGACTCTGCCTGTAATGTCACTGTTTTTATAGTGGACGTTGCTAATGCAGAGATTCCCAAGAGCTTTAATTCTCTGCGGAAGATGTGTAAACCATAGTGGAATAAGGATTGTCAAACATCCTACAGGGAACAAAAGATATTGTGTGGTATTTTCCGACGATATCCTTCAACCGAGAACCTCATACGTTTAAAAGAGCAAAAGCGTTTCCTCGTTATAAGGCATCATAGTCAGAGAAAATCTTGGATCAGATATGTCTCTTCCATCACATCGTCGACGACAAGTCAATAGTTGTGGAGAAAGGTAAAAGCTGCAAACTCCCTGTATCGGGAATTTTTTATCCTGATACTGGAAACTGCAAATGCTGTGCACTCTTCACCTGTGGAAGTGGCCAATGTCATTGGCCACTCATTTACTGGGGTACCAAGCTCCGATTCACAGAGCGCTTCATTTTTAGCGACTAAGAATCGGTCTGAGCATACACCTATCAACTTCAGGTGTCAGCAAACGCTGTAACTTTGACATGTGGGAATTGAAAAAAGTCTTGTCTTTGGTTCACAATACCAGTCCAAGCTCTGATGGTATAACTTATGATATGCTCCGCCACTTGAGCGAGGATTCCCTTGTAAGTCTCCTCTACCTATTCAACTGAATATAGAGGAACATGTAGTCAGTGGCAGGAAGCAATTGTTATTTCTATCTTGAAGCCTAGTAAGGATCCAAAGAACCCTCTCCACTATAGACCTATCGCTCTGACGAACTGCCTTTGTGAGATCCTAGAAGGTATGGTCAATGTCGGTCTCGTATGTCAATTGGAAAAGAATCAATGCATTCCTCCCTTTCAGAGTGGTTTTCGTAAAAGAAGATCAACTCTGGATAGCATCTTTCTGCTCGAAAGTCAGATTCGTACTACTTTCGTACGGAGGAATCATTTGATTTCTATTTCCTTCGATATCGAAAAGGCATATGACCACACTTGGCGCTATGGAATATTGCACACTTTATACGGTTATGGTCTGAGAGGCAATTTTCCTCTTTTTATTGAAAAGTTTGTGTCCTTCAGATCTTTTCGAGTACATGTTAGACCTATTTTATCTGACTTTTTTTATTCAGTTTGAAGGAGTTCCTCAGGTGAGCATTTTGAGCCAAACTCTTATCATTTGTCATATTTCTCCGATTCTTTCACAACTCCAACCATCTGTTCATGTATCACTGTACGTCGACGACTTGCAGATTTCCTGCGAAGGATCGTCAATACGCCTCATTAAGAGACGACTTTAGACTGCAGTCAATAACTTGGTTGATTGTGTGACGAGAATGGGCATAGTATTTCTGCTAGCAAGAATAGTTGTGTGCATTTTTGCAGGAGACGGGGTTTCCATCCCGATCCTGACGTTCGCATTTGTGATGCATCTATTCCTGACGTCTCTGACGTCTACTTCCTCGGAGTAATTTTCGTCCCATTCTTTCATTTCATCGCAATCTCACTTTTCTTCTGCATATTTTATATCTGCGAATGAAGTGTGAGAAATCCTATAATATCTTGAAGGTATTGTCCAACACCGCATGGGATCGAACTCCGAGTGTACCAGTTGGTCATTCTGTCTCGGATCAGCTACGTATGTATCATTTAATGTTGTGCTTACAAAACTACCGTGCGGAATTTTGACCCGGTCGGCCACTATGCTCTGAGAATATGCTGTGGTGCGTTTCGCACGTTACCTGTGCAAAGTGTGTATGTACACTGTAAACAGTTATCTCTGGCTTTGCGGCGTTAGAAATGGTCTCTTACTTATTTTAATCGCATGTCATCCATCCAGTTTCATCCTTTACAGATAATGCACTTTAGTATTTCTTTACGGAGACTGTACGATGGTCGACCTTCTGGCATTCGTCCGTTCTCCAAGAGAGTGAAAGATATCGAGGAACTCGGCCTGCATGACATAAGTGTCCAACAGCGGATATTTTACAAATTTCCTCCATGGAATATGCCAATCTTTATGTATCATAACACCTTTGCCTCATACAGCAAATGCACCACATGTCCAATTGTTTTCCAAAGCTTATTTGCTTTTCATCGAAGTCAGTACATGTATTTCATTTCAATTTACGCGGACTGATCCAAAGGAACTGGAAACGTCGGCTGTGTTGTCGTTTCGAATGACATCAGGCACAGTTACCGGCACGACACTTCCTGCAGTATCTATACTGCCGAAGCTGTTGCCATTTACTGTACCCTCAGATTAGTCGAGAAATCCTGTTCTCGGAAGTTCGTAGTTTATACTGAAAACATGAACGTCCTGAAAACATTGATACATCTGGACGATCGCAGTCATCCTGTTGAGGTTGACATTGCTGAAAACATTTGCAATCTGTATAGCAAGGGTTATGTCATAAAATTTTGTTGGATACCTAGTCATATAGGTATTTTAGGCAATTAACGAGTGGACTCGGTTGCATGATCGGCATTGAATCCTCTGCATCTCTCAGTCCCACAGGATGACATAAAAGGTCTCAGTTTAAAGTCTATTCATCAGACATGGCAGGAATCCTGGAATCTTCAATGCAATAACCAGATACACTCGGCGAAGCCTATTATTGGAGAATAGTCTGTTCGACCAATGTGAAGAGCGGATGTCAAATTGACTCGCCTTCGCATTGGATTTACTCGTAAATATATTTTGTTCGGGGAGGGTGCTCCCGAGTGTCCTTCCTGCCATGTTCCTTGCACTGTACATCTTATTTTTATTGACTGTCAAGTCTTTGATCATCATCGTTGCGTTTTCTTTCATTCATCAGTTTTAATTTTGTCTGACTTGATGGGGGAACCCCTCCACAATAACTTATTTGCTTTTTTAAAAAACATTGGCCTTTTACACTACATTTGAAGTTTTAACCTTTCTTATCAGCTTGTATTTGTTTCATATTTGTAAACTAATATAGTTTTCGTTTATTTTAACAAATGTTTGGCGCAGCATGGCCCTCTTTGGCTCTTGCGCCATAAAAACCCACAGTCACTCATTCACTCAACACAATCATCCTTACCCTTTATATAATTTAGTAGGGAGTAATACCGTCTTTCATGCACATGAGGTGGATCTCTCGAACACCGTTGCTATGTCGACGGATTAAATTAATTCGCTCTTACGTGGACGCCCTTCGGAATGATAACTTTGAAGAATTGTACAATTTTGCTATAATACATTTATGTTCCTCAAATGGCATTTTTGTTGGGTTTGGATTTCCTGGAATATACCCACCTTTTACCGATATTTATACGGCTGTTAGTTTCCAAATACGACACCGTTCTAGCCTCCCACTTTCCTATCACGTCTACTCTTCGATTATGTTTTGAGTCGCCTGAACGCTCCTGTGATATTTCGGAGACATTATGGAAATATTATATTCGAGTATTTCGGAGACACTTGGATTCTCTTGTACATGCCGCTCAATCCATCTTTCTTTAAATAATAACCTTTCAGCCCACCTACCTACCCATTGTACTATGGCACTACAGTGACCACATGAACACGCTGTTCACCCTAGCATACAATCCATTAGAAAAGCCGTTCATTACTTAAACATCATGCCAATTGAACGAATACCGAATACTTTCACTTGTTCTTATCATAATGTCGCCATAGGCGGTCATTGCATAATAACGAAACACGCACCAGATATCTGGACACTTTGGTCTGGATATATAGTAGTTAATGTTTTTCACATTCATCACTGGGCGGATCAATGTAAATTTCAGTTTTTTAAGAAAATTGTGGATCAAAACCAATAAAATGCTTGGATCTGATTGAAGCTGTTTATGTGTGGAAACATTAACGAGTTGTGTCGCATTAAGTGCGTACTGCAACCAGATGAACCATGAAGAAAAAAGAAGATATCATGAAGATATCATGAAGAAAAAAGAGACATGATAATAGTCCAGAATGATCCCGTTCTCCATTGCTTATGTACCGACACAGCATATTGGTCGGGTCACGAATGTAATACCTTGATCTCAGATGTGCGAAAATAGTTTATTTTTCTATAAAGGGGAAGGAATGCTCATTCATTTGATCGGCGTATTCACGATTCTATGCATGAATTGATTCAAAAAAATCATCCTTACTGTTTTTGGTAAGGAGTCATACCGTCTTTTATGTACACGAGGTTACTTACTTAAACACCGGTACTTTTTCGATGGATTGTCAACGGATTAAACTGAGTTATTTCGATCTGGACGAAATTCGGAATTATACACACCGTACTTTTCAAGAATTGTACCATTATATCGTTAAACTTAATGTAACTCAAATGTCTTCCTTGTTGGGTTTGGATTCCATGGTATAAAACCGTCTTTTACCTTAATTTATTCGACTGTTGATCAATTAATAGGACACCGTCATCCGCGTTCCCATCACGTCTTCCCTTCGGTCATGTTTTGATCCTCATGAATACTCCTCTGTATTATGTGTGTTGGGGGCCCACTTGTCTCCTTGCTCGTCTCGGTGCATCCTTCTTTCACTAATTTAGTTTAGTTTTTATTAACGTCGCACTGGAAGCAACACAAGGGCTATTGGTGACGGATCGTGATTTTGAGCCTCGGTCAAGTGACGAGGACGACACCTTATATGGCATCCCCTTCTCCTAGCTTCCCCACCACGCCAACGGGAGGACTTGAGGCCCCGATAGATTTAACGTGCATCAGCCCCGGCTTCACGGTGGGTCCTTAGCGGCGAATGATCGAACCCGCGACTGAACGAAAACCGCCGGCCACGAATCCGAAACCATGACAACTAGGCTACCGCGGCCCCTTCTTTCATTAAATAAAGATCTCTAATCCCTAATCTGCCCTTCGTATCTATGGCATTAGAGCGACCGCATGAAAAAGCTGCTCCCCGTAGTTTACAAACCATTAGAAAACCCGCTCATATTCTAAACATAATACAGTTAGAACTCGTACCGATTATTTTCACTGTTGTCCTTATCGTACGTCAGTATCTGCGGTCCGTGTCATAATAACGACAAACATATCGACTTCCCTGGAGCTTTTTTTATAGTTCAGTTTTTATTAACGTCGCAGTAGAAGCAACATTTGCGACAGACCTCGTATTTTGAACCACGGGTCAAGTGGTGAGGACGATACCTGAACTGGCATCCCCTCTCCTAACTTCCACCGCACGTCAACGGGTAATTCCCTGGAACAAGGGTCTTGATAAATTGACCTTGTCGTCATTTTCATCATTCGCTGTATCGTTGAAAATTTTAGTGTTATAGCAAAATTGAGCTGCAAAGGACATAAAATGCGTGGTTCTGATTGCAGCTTTTATGTGTGGAAACATCAATGGTTCATCCATTTTGACCAACATTTTATCAGACATAACTTGACGGGGAGGCCGCGAGATATTACACATGGTGCAGCTTTGTCATGAACCAAATTGAGGTCCAGCTAACTTTCTTGGCAGTGTGGATGGATGAGGCATGCCTTTCGCGAAAGGAAATGTACAATAGGTAGAACAACTATTACTGATAGTTGTAAAATCTTACAAGTGATGCCGTCGTTCGACATCAAATGCTGTTTTCGATTAATGTTCGGTGTGGGTTTTACTATAATAGGCTGGTTGGTCCTATCGGGGCACATTAGCAAGCGCATATTTAGAACTTCGGTAGGATTTAATGCTCGATTTGATTGAGAACTTGCCATTGGTTCTACCATGGTTGTGATAAAACGGAGCGTCTTCGCACAAGACGTCCCGAGTGAAGCAGTACCTATTGGAGACATTCGGGATAAAAATAATCGGGTACATGGGTTTCGAAAAGTAATCTCCATGTTCACCTGACCTGACTCTAGGAGATTTTTTCTTGTGGAGACATCTGAAACAGCAGGTGTATGCGACTCATCCTCTAATGTAGAACGACCTTCGACGATGCAATTACGAATGTTTGGGCTATCGTATCACCCACTATGAGAAAACTGTTCAAACAAAGGTCCAGATGTGCATTGCAGCTTATAGAGCGAAGTTTGAACATCGAAGATAAAAGTTTCCTGTTATAGCTAGTGCATCACCTTTCAACTGAGCAGTCTTTTCATTGTACTGGTCGCAAAAAGCCCTTTTCAACAATTTCATCGTTGTATATTGAAAAATGCATTAGTTGCTTAAGTTTTGCACGCTGGTATATTTTGAATGGGACTTGAAAGGCGAAGTATAACGCTGCATTTATTTTTAGTTTCATTTATACGAGCTATTTTATAACTAGAAAATTTTGAGTGAAAGTTGGTTTGTGACGCAAGAGCTAAATCTGAGTGAGTGAGTGAAAGTAGGTTTTAATGGCGCAAGAGCCAAAGTAGGCTATGCTGCGCCAAACACTAGTTAAAATCTATTCAAAAGAAACAGTCTTAAAAACACGATAAACAGGAAAAACACACAAAAGATAAATAGTTAAAAATCAAATGTGGTGTAAAAGGCCAATATGACATAAAAAGGCAAATAAATTATGGTGGGGGTTTTCCCCCACCAAGTCAGATAGATTTAAAACAGATGAATGAAAAAAAGTCCGGCGATGATGATCAAACACCAGACAGTCAATTAAAATGTGATGAATAGAGTAAGGGACATGACAGGAAGGACACTCGGGAGCATCTTCTCCAAACAAAAGATGTTTGTGAGTAAAACGAGTATGTCCAATGCGAAGGCGAGTCAATCTGACATCGGCTCTTCGCATTGGAAATACAGGCCATTCTCCAATAATCGGCTTCACCGAGTGTAATTTATTATTTATATGAAGACTCCACAAATCCTGCCATGTCTGATGAATGAGCATTAAAATATGACGTCGAATGTCCTCAAATGGGACTGCGAGCTGCAGAGGATTCGTTGCCGAACGTGCAGCCGAGTCCGCTTGTTCATTTCCTAAAATACCTACATGACTAGGTATCCAGCAGAATTTTATGTCATAACCCCTGCTATAAAGCTTACAAATAATGCCGGCAATTTCAACCACGATAGGATTACTTCTATCGTCCAGATGTACTAATGTTTCCAGGACGCTCCTGCTGTCAGTATATACAACGAACTTTCGAGAACTGGATGTCTCGACTAATTTCAGGGCACAGTAGATGGCGACTGCTTCGGCAGTGTAGACACTGCAGGAAGAGTCGAGCCTGTAACTGTGCCTGATGTCATTGGAAACGACACCACAGCCGACGTAACCAGTTCCTTTCGATCCATCCGTGTATACAGGAATATAATCCTCATACTGACAGCGATGGAAGGCAAAGATTCTCTGGAGAACAATGGGACATGTGTTGGATTTGCTAAATAAAGCAAAGGGGTTATGGTAAAGAAACCTTGGCACATTCCAAGGTGGAAATTTAATAAAATTTGTTTGTTGAATACCCAAGTCATGTAGGCTGAGTTCCTCGATGAAGTCTTTCACCCTTTCAGAAAAAGGACGGATGAAAGAAGGTCGAGCACTGTACAATCTCCTTAAAGACGGACTGGTAGTGATATTCTGTAATGGGTGAGATGGCAGAGATGACATTTTAAAATGATAATAGAGCGACAGTTTCAGGCGCCGCGAAGCCAAAGGTAGCTGGTTACAAATGACATAGAGACTCTGCACAGGTGACGTTCGGAACGCACCACAGCAGATTCTCAGAGCATTATGGTGGACTGGGTCAAGTTTCTGCAATGTAGTTTTGCAAGTAGACCCGTACACGATACATCCGTTGTCGATCCGAGACAGAATCACCGAATGATACACTCGGAGTAGAGAAATTCGATCCGCTCCCCAAGAGGTGTTGGACAACACCTTCAAGATGTTGAGGGATTTCTCATACCTCTTCCGCAGATGTAAAATGTGCGGAAGGAAAGTGAGTTTGCGGTCGAAAATTACTCCGAGGAAGCGGACGTCAGGGACGACCGGAATAGACGTATTACGGATGCGAATGTCAGGATCGGGATGGAGACCCCGTTTCCTGCAAAAATGCACGCAACTACTCTTGCTGGCAGAAATACTATGTCCATTCATGTCACACCATGTAACCAAGTTATTAACAGCGGTCTGAAGCCGTCGCTCGATCAGGTGCAAAGACGATCCTTCGCTAGAAATCTGCAGATCGTCGAAATATAATGATCTGTGAACAGATGGCTGAAGTTGTGAAAGAATTGGTGATAGATGACAAATAAAAAGAGTCGGACTTAAAATACTTCCTTGAGGAACTCCTTCAAATTGAGTAAACGAAGAGGATAAAACATTTCCGATACGAACTCTAAAAGTTCTGCAAGATAAAAACCTTTGAATAAAAAGAGGCAAATTGCCTCTCAGACCATAATCGTAAAGAGTGCGCAGAATCCCATAGCGCCACGTACGGTCATATGCCTTTTCGATATCAAAGAAAATAGAAACCAAATGATTCCTCCGTACGAAAGCAGAACGAATCTGACTTTCGAGTAGAAGGATGTTATCTACTGTGGATCTTCCTTTACGGAAGCCACTCTGAAACGGAGGAATGCATTGATTCTTTTCCAATTGATATACGAGACGGGCATTGACCATACGTTCTAGCGTCTTACAGAGGCAACTCGTCAGAGCGATAGGCCTATAGTGGAGAGGGTTCTTTGGATCCTTACCAGGCTTCAGAATAGGAATAACGATTGCTTCCTGCCACTGGCTAGGAAACACATGCTCCCTCCATATTCGTTTGAATAGCAGGTAATGGAGACTGACAGAGGTGATCATAGCTCAAAGTGGCAAGCATGTCATGTTATACATTCAGAGCCTGGACTGGTGGTGGCTGGGCCAAGGACAGGCCTTTCTCCAGTCCCTCAAGTCACAGTTGTAGGGAGTGGTTGCCGACACCTGAAGTTGATGAGTGTCTTAACCAGAATGATTCTTGAGTCGCTAAAAATATGGCGCTGTATGAATCGGAGCTTGACACATAAAGTGGTTAAATGCAATCGGCCGCTTCGTTGATGAAGAATGCACAGCATTTGCAGTTTCCAGTATCGGGATGGAAAATTCCCGATACAGGGAGTTTGCAGCTTTTACCTTTCTCCATAACTGTTGACTTGTGGTAGACGATGTGATGGAAGAGACATACCTGATCCATGATTCCCTCTGACTATGTCGCCTTACTCTGCGAGCAATTGCCCTTGCCCTTTTAAAGGCTATGAGATTTTCAGTTGTGGGATACCGTCTGAAGATACCCCACAATTTCTTTTGTTCCCTGTAGGAGGATTGACATTCCTTATTCCACCATGGTTTACTCATCTTCCTCTGTGATGTTCCACTCTTCGGTATCGCTGCATCAGCAGCGTTCACGATAGAGGTAGTGACATTTCGGACAGAGCTAATAATATCCTGATCTTGAACCATTGTACCGGTAATAACCGCTAACCGTGTGAATAAATCCCAATCTGCCCGGTTGAAGCGGTAAGTGGGGGGACGTAAACGCACCCCACTACCATGAACCTGGGAGATCAGGAGAGGGAAATGATCACTATTATAGAGATCATTTAGAACCTCTAAATTCAGCGACGGTAGCAGTGTCGGTGAACAAATGGCTAGATCAAGGGAATGAAAAGTCCTAGTGGGAGCATGGAAATACGTCTTCTCGTCGGTGTTCAGCAGACAGAGACTGTGATCAGAGATCAATCGCTCGATCTGCCGACCACGAGAATTTGTAACATCATACCCCCACTGAGGGCTGTGTCCGTTAAAGTCACCAAGCAGAAGGAAGGGAGCTGGTAACTGATCGACTAGTTGGTCTAAATCCATTTGTGACACAACATCGTTAGGTGGCAGGTAAATGCAGCAGACTGTGATTAGTATGCGGGTGTGAATTCGCACAGCCACAGCCTGCAACGATGTAGTCAGTGTAACGACGTTATGAGGATAGTTCTGGGATGCCAGAATGCAAACACCTCCAGAAGAAGGTGATGAGACATCAACATCCCGTCGTACACAATGATATCCACGCACACGGGTTGTCATATTACTCTTCAGAAAAGTTTCCTGAAGAGCAACACAGACAGGTTGGTGCGTAGATAGTATGGAATTGAGATCCTCTAGTCTGGGTCGTAAACCACGGCAGTTCCAGGAAACAAAGGCCATGAAATGGGCGCACTCGAAGTGGAAGGTCCTTTTTTCCAGGACCCCCAGAGAATCATAATCTTCTGGTGACGGGTGGAGGTCCACCGTATCACTTTCAAGAGAGTGAAAGATCCTCTTTTTTTTGCGAGGAACACTGTTCATCGCAGCAGATTTTAATTTTTGCCTCTGCAAAGCTTTAGACCTGGCTAATGGCCTAGTCTGTTGAGCCTTAGCAGAGGAAGGGGTTTTAAGAATATTAATTTTTTTCGTTTGTTGTGTGGTATTTACCTTTGTAGAGGTAGGGGTTTTAAAAACATTTACTTTTTTCTTTTGTTGTGAAGTCTTAATGATTTGTTGAGTGGTAGTAAGAGTTTCGGGAAATTGAGTAGCTTTAGAAGCTTTCTTTGTTTGGGTGGCCGTAGCATAGCTTTTTCCCTGCACAGGAGTACGGGAAGCGACTATACGTCGAGCATCTGGATATGGGACATTTTGCAGCGTTTTGACAGTCGTTATCTCTTTCTCTTCTGCCCATTTAGGGCAAGAGCGAGAATATGCAGGGTGGTTGCCGTGACAATTGACGCACTTCTCTGCAGCGTTACAGGAAGCACTGTCGTGTCCTGTTGCTGTGCAGCGAGCGCAAGTCAATTGTCCTCTGCATGCATTCTTAGAATGTCCAAAACGCTGGCAATTGAAACATCTCAGAGGGTTCGGTATGTATGGTCGGACAGGGAGTCTTAGATATGCGGCCTGAACAGTCTGTGGCAGGGTAGGTGTCGAAAAGGTCAAGATAAGATGCTTAGTATTAAGCACCTTACCATCTCTCCTAATCGAAATCCTCCTTACCCCACAAACTTGCTGGTCCTGCATATTCTCTAAAATCTCCTGTTCCGACACATTTGCTAAGTCCAGAGAAGATACTACGCCACGAGAGTAATTTAAGTTGCTATGAGGTGAAGTGGTCACAGGATAAGGACCTAAAGACTTCATCCTCATTGCAAGTTCTGCTTGGGTGTCACTACTGACTTCCATCAATAAATCACCGGAACGTAATTTTTTAAAATTTTTAACTGTCCCTATCATTCCTTGAATGGCCTTTTGTATCAAAAAGGGTGAAATATTTAAGAAGGAATCCTCTACTCTTTTTATTACAAAAAAAAACGCAACGTTTTTAAGTTCGATGTTACCCCTATACTAATGTCAGGTAAAGTTCTTAGTTCATTTGAAATAGCTTCGTGCTTTTCAACGCGTTCCGCCCATGATACATTTGAAGCATTTTTAGCCTTGGGAGCCAAAATCTCATTATCTTTTGTTGTCACCATATTTGCCTTAAAAAGAGAAAAAAATCACGGACAGACTTCTAGTTCGATGGGTCCCCGCCAGACCCATCTCCCCACCCTTTCCTAACGTGGAAACGAGTAACCTCCGGAGAGATTCGTTCCAGCCGGACAATGTGACCTGCCCCATTACGTGCCCAGGCAGAGGCACAGGTCCAAGGCCGAAGCCAAGGAGGATTTCTCGCAATGGGAGAGAGGTCACACCATCCAGCCACACGCAACCAAGGCTCTCCCTCTGGGAACATTTTGAGGATGACGTTCCGAAACTGTCACCGACGGCGCACGCAACTCCTCTCCTCGCACACCCTTCCCTAACCAGGGCCTTTTCCAATCACGCCCATGCGGTCTCCCACTAGGTACCTCCGCATGAGGGGTACTGGGGCCCCGTATTGCCAGAGCTAGGCATGCAGGAAATCGGCATTGATACGCCGTCGGCCTTTTAGTGTTTTAGTAGGGACACCACAAATATTTTTTTTTTATTTTTAAATATTTTTATTCATTTTTTTTTTATTTTTATATATTTTTTTTAACACAAGAGTTATCACTAATGAGAAATAAATTTAAGTTAGTTGAAACAATTTTCCGCCCGATATCAGGAAATATCAAGCGGAAAACCCCCCAAAGCAAAACACATGACGGGAAAAAAAGAGGGGGAGAAGAAGAGGAAAACAAAGATCACTGAGGTACCTCGGGGTTGTGAAGCCCGTACTCATCTCAGGTAGATGAGCCCCCTGAGGGGGAGCTAAATCTGACTATGCTGCGTCAAAGAATGGAACGCGGGAGATTTGAAAATAGAGAAGGATCCCTAGGGTATCTCGGGGCGTGTCACTCATGTTTATCAATGACAGTAAATTCCATTGAAAAGAAAGAGATGACTAGTGTATCTTGAGCTCACGATGCCCGTATTTACCTATAAAAGATAAGTCCCTGAGGGAAAAAAAAAACCCAATGTAAAGTTACCGTACTAAAAAAAAAATACGGCAAGTCCTGAGCTTAACACATGGATCAATAAGTCCCGAGACTGTGCGGTCGTTTTCTTGCGATTTCCTCCTTCAAACGCACCAGCAAGTCAATATAATAATCACTGTTGATCGATTTACCTTTTTCGAGGTAATCAATGAAAATCACGCCATGCGTATCCCAAAAAACTGACGCCATGACTTTGCCAGCTGACTGCTGCGTTTTCGGACGGCTTTCGCCAGCTGTGCGCCACTGCCGCTTCGACTCTGGAGTGTAGTGATGTATCCATGTTTCGTCCATGGTCACGTAACGACGCAAGAAATCTTTTTTGTTGCGAGTAAATAGCGATAAACAGCTTTCTGAATCATCGACTCGTTGCTGTTTTTGTTCCATCGAAAGCAATCGCGGCACCCACATGGAAAAAACCTTTTTCATGCTCAATTTTTCATGAAGGATAGTAAATACAATTCCATATGATATCTGTGTCATCTTTGCAATCTCACGGAGCTTCACTTTACGATCTTTCATTATAATTTTTGTCACTTCACTCACATTTTCCGGTGTAACGGCTTCCACAGGTCTACCCGAGCTTTCCGCGTCATTTGTGTCGGTACGACCACGTTTAAACTCGGCAAACCACCGACAAATCGTTGCTTTTGATGGACAAGAGTCCGGGTAACATTTTTCAATCCATTGTTTCGCTTGCACGGTGTTTTTACCCATTAAAAAACAATGTTTTATCAGAACACGAAACTCGGTTTTTTTCCATTTTTTAAACAAACTACAAAACGACTTTACTCCAACCTCGATAACTCAGCTGTTTCTGGTCCGATCGACTTAAAATTTTGACACGTTTCAAGCAAAGGTTCGTACTCTAGAAAGACCTGGTTACTGGTTTACTACGAGCGCCATCTCTGGGTTAGTCTCGGAACTTATTGATCCATGTGTTATGTGGGACACCTACACTTTTAACGATTGATTGTATAAGATTGAATATTTTCTGTTGTCTATTCAAAATATTACCTATTTGTCAATCTGAAAGATTTTTAAAAGAGTGAAATATAATCAATAAAAAAGTTGCCGGCACCCCCTCTCCAGACTTCCCCGCCACCGGTAGGACTTGCAGCCTAGACAGATTTAACGTGCATCAGCCAAGCTACACAGTAGATTTTTAGTGAAATCACTACTCGGACCAACGCTTTGACGGAAACAGCACCATCTGCGAGCAAGACCACTGGACTACGGTTACCGCAGTTATCTTGGGGAGTAAAATAAATACCTTTTTATAATAGAAATGAAGTTGAAAATTAACATTTTACAATAGTTCCGAGAATTTTTAAGGGGCGCACAAGTTTCAAAGAATTTTGAAAGTGATATTTAAAATAAATAAATTTAAGGACATCATTTTCCATGACCATTTTCTACCTTAGTAATTTATTTTCCCTAAATGACAAAATAAGATGCGATAACTTCAATTAGAACGAATTTTTACATCTTTATTTATATAGATTGAAAATTAGAGTTAAGGACACATTCTTTTTTTTTTTCTTTCTGCACATATCAACAAGTATTATTTAATTTTAAAATAATAGTAGAGGAGGGGGGGGGGGGGAATACAATAAAAAAAGGTTTTCTAGGGGTCTGCCAAGAATAGATATGGCCTTATTTACAAAAAATGTACAGAAAAGAGTAAAAGTAAATACATAAATTTTTTATTTGCAATATGTCATATCACAAGTTTCAAAAAAAGTAGTATCACAAAAATAAAAACACCCAACAATAAATTAAATAAAATGAACATACATATCAAATAAAATTGACCTGTAAGGTTATTTAAATTTATATATATATAATTTACAGATAAATTATACATGGCCTTTAAAAACTACACAGTCGAAATTCTAATACTTCATTATAATGCATATAATCAAGCAAACACCCTTGATTAAAACAAAAAGCAAATATAATGTATGATCTGAATGCAAGAACCAAACAACAAAGTTTGGAAGATCTTTGTTGCTCCACATTCCTCAAAGTTTGATGTAAATGAAAAAATATGCATTTTATCAAGTATATTTGCCCAGATCAATTATTTTCAATACGATAGCCCTTTTTATATATATATATACATACATCAGAGAGTTATTATAAAATAAATGTAAATATTTCTTTAATGTAAACAATTCATAAATTTTTCCTTTTATTTTTTACTTTTTGTATTTTCCATATTATTTAAAACTAAAGAATGTGAAAAACGAACATCCAACACTATGTAATTTGATACTTCATTCACTTTACATCTCAACTTGGAATAAGTAGTTTTAAATTGTAAAGATTTTCACCACACAAGAAAAATATTTTTTCGCAAAATCCCGACTTACCCTTTGGATTTAAAAAGGTACTCTACATTAAATACTTTTATTGTGGAAGGATGAAATTCATAAGGAAAAATTTCATACAAACTTAAAAATTGTTGGATACCACCATTCAGAGAAAAATACTCTTTTATCAAAAAAAAAAAGTTTGGAATAGCGTTTCCAAGTTGTACTCTGAAATACTTTACAATACAAGAGAAATATATTACGTTTTGTTATATGCTTTCAGTAAGGAACAGATAATCTCCATGGGCTTAAATTTTATATATGCACTTCCTCTTTTTGCATAAAACAGAGCTTCTCTCAGTCAATAATACCTAATAGTCATTCATATATACATAGAGGTCTTAATTACAACTTAAATAAAATTAAAAAAACATAAATTTACTAAATGTATCTTCTCTGTACAATAACTAAGTTCAATTCACCAATAAAATTATTTCTCCAACACAAGTATTTTCAAATAAAAGACCTTCATAAAAAGAAAATAATTATAAACTATATTAGGGGGGGGGGGAAAGTCCCAATCTAGTTCTTGCATCAGGATTTTCAACACACAAAATAGTGAGTGTGGGAAGTTAAACACAAGCATATCAATTGATTCGAATAAATATCTAGAAACAACAAATAAGCATTCCCTTTTCACTCACTCATGTATACACATAAATCTGACTAGAGCAGTTTTGATACCATTTTTTAATTACAATAGAAGCCTCATTTCAACTAATAAGTTGCATTTTGGTTACATTAAAAAAACGACAGGAACACCTGAACATACATTTATTTCACATTATAAGAATCCAAGTCAAAAAATATAGCATCATGTAATTTTAAAGTTGCTACCTTACAAACATTTAAGCTCCATTTTCATAAATCAATTATTCAGAGTTAACAAAAATCTGAATTTCTTCAATTTTACATCTTATTTAAGTATAAAGTGAAGGGGGAAAGTAAAACATAATTGCAATAGTCTCAAATGGAGAGGTGCCTTGAGATACGAGCCATCCCTAGGTGCCTTTTTAGCCTAGAGTTAAAAGGCAAAATTTGAGATGCGAGCTTGCTTCAGTGACATAACCACCATTCCGCTTAGATTCTCGAGTCTTGTGCATTACAAGTTCATGTTACCTCACCTGAGATACAGAATGTAGTGAGGTAATTTTTGAGCTAATTAAAAGTTATAATTATGAGAAAGAAAAATTAGCTCTATAAATCCAAAGAAGGCAAGTGTAAAAACAGTGTGAGAGAAAGTGATACACCCGGAATTAAAGCGTGATAAAATAGACAAAGATGAGCCAGATATAAAAGTAATAGACTTAACACATTCTCGCTACTTTTAAATGTCTTGCAACAGCACTATTTAATGACACATTAAATTTCATTTCCGAAACATTCTAAAAGGGTGGAAGAAACAAAGCTCATTGAGCAAGTTAGTATCGAAACATTTTACGGATGAAAGCATGACACCATACATAAATATAATAAGTAATAATAATAAAGAAGCAAGCAAAAGTAAAATGGAATAATAATAATAATACTATATACTCCTTCAGATTATCTTACATATGTATTTGGTTTATTTTGTTCCAATGTAATATTTGTCAATTAACTTGTAATTATGAAATAAATCAATGTAATCAGGGGGTACAAATTAATTTCCAATGGAAAAATATCAATTTGAGATGCCAGATTTGAATTAGCTAGATCGGCTATGAAGATATGAGGGGAATGAATCCAATTCATATTTCAAAGCACTATTGTATTTAATTCACTTCAATCAAATTTCTGAGTCCCCAATTTTTTTTTCTTCTCAATTACAGATAACAGCCTTTATTTCTCTCTAAACTGGTATAATTTTAAAGGAAAATTAATTCTTCAAAATAATACATTTTACCAGTTTAATATGAGAAATTCTTTGGTGAGAATAACAACGTATTTTTTATTATGCAGTGTATTGAAAAGTTAAGATTATTTACAGATTAATTATTTTTTTTAAAATACAAATTCATCTTTCAACAAAAGAATAATTTATAATACAGAACATGTAATTTTGTTTTTGAATTTGATGAATGAACTAACTTAATTATGATTAGAGAAATTCCAATTTTGTGATCATTTTTCTATTGCTAAATACTATTTATTTATATACTTAATAAAAACAATCTTAGTTACAAAAATATTTTGATATAAATTTTTTTTCAACAAATGATACAAAAGGAAATACTAAATCTGACCAATACAAAAGCTGATGTATCAATTGTAAAAATAATCCGTATTACATGAACTTATGCAAAAATATAAATTAAGATAAAAATTAATAAAACCAGAAGGTACATTATATGGACATTCAAACTAAATCTAAAAAATCAACAAATATTCTTAATATGTTTCATGTCTTTTTTAAAATATTGTAATCCATACTCATTGAAAAATACATAATATAAATATAAATGCATTAATATTTAGTTATTTAAAATTGCAAGTATAACAAAAAATCTTAATTATTAGCATTTCACAAGAAATTTAAACCAATTACCAACAGTAAGTAGGAAGCCACAAATCTGAATAAATTGTATATTCTGCAAATAGTATTTTCATCCACATTTCACACATAACAAGATTTTCATAAATGTGAAATTTATGCACTTTACGTTCATGACTATTTCTATCAAATAGTCAAGCCCACAGCCTTTTTATATTTATTAAGCAAAAACATCTGCTAAATCAAAAATGCTTAGATTTAAAAAATAGCAGTACAGCACAATTTTACACATAGCAGTCATAGAGAAATGTACTCTCATTTTCTGAGTTTTCTCTAAATTAGCACCTATTTCATTCTAAAAAGTATAACTTTGAATGATCACTATTTTGTTCTCAAGCTTGTAAAATATATAGTCATAGTTTCTCTGGAAAAAGGCACAGATTTTTTTTTTTAATATTATAGGCCTTTTGATTTCATGGGTCTTTAAGATTTAAAATGAAAGATCAGCTGAAAGAAATGAGAAATACAAATTACGTATAGTTTTATATGATATTAGGATTGTTTTATTGATGTTTCATAAATAATAAAACATGTTTCTAATTTGAAATATTACAATAATTTATCTTTCAGAAGAAAACCATGAAATCTCAAATATGGTTCCAATGTTAACGCCTTGGAAAGAGAAAAATACTTCATAAATATGAGAATTTGAGGCAGATATAAATCCCGCTCTCTTTTCAAATTGTATACTTTTCCTTATAAGAGTGAATGACAAAATTATAAAAATAAAATTATTTTACAAATTCAATAACATTTATTTTTTCAGATTCTTTAAGTTAAAAGTAAATATTCATTAAGAATCATTTTAAATAATTTACACCAATGTTTTCATAAAATAATCATAACATTCTCCTACAGGGAAGAAAAATTGGTCACTTTTTGAGAATAAAATATGGTAATTTAAAACAAAGGATGAATAGTTTCTCCCTTCTTTTTATGTAACATTACACCATTAACATTTTATCCATGTAACCATTAAAAATAATTGTATGAAATTTTATGAATGGAAGCTTAAGTATTTCCAACAAATCTAGATAACGAACAATATGTTTGTAACTTTCAAATCCTCAAATCTGAGAAGAATCAAACATAATGAAAAATTAAAAACAATTTTTTGATTGTCACTAGGGAAATATAGCAGTGCTTGCAGGTAATTTTAGTGAATAAAAAAAAAAAAGTTAAACAAATAAGCATTTACATATTGATAAGCTTTAATTATAATAATAAAAGTGGAGTTGGCAGTCTTTTTCAAAATGTTTAATTTTAAAAACATTTTATCATACATAATTATTACAATTTTTAAGCCATTACTAAGTTATATAAGCCTAACACATGTTCTTTATATTTCATCTAAAAAAACTATAATGCATTCCACTTTTTTCTTTTAAACACTAAAAAAATACTTTCATGACAGAAAGACAGGTAAAATACTAGAAAAAATTACTGAACGCTTTATTATGTCTGATCATTAAAAAGCAAGTCACTAAATAAAGGTAATCAATTCAAAAACTAATAAATGCCTGCCTGCTCCATTTTACTTCATAGAATGACTAAATTCCCTCCTCAGCACTAAACACACTTTAATGATTGAGCTGTTCATCACTTGCCAACCCAATGCCTCCCATTCATTAGTACAAAAATGTTGCAAACATGTTACAAGAATTGTGTACAATGATAGTTTCAAAATAGTTTTCTCACTCAAAAGAAGCATTTTAAAATCAATGTATAAGACATCCAACATAATCTCTATTGTAATTGACACTGACTTTCTTAATGCAAACGTTCGTATGGGTTAGTAATTATTTCAATTGGAATAAGAGTCATAGATTGGTTCCTTAATTTTCAATAAAATATTTTTATCAGCAACAATTATCTAAAATGTAAGCATACTTTAAATATTTTTTTAAGGAATCAGTTTTTGTTAATCTTTACAAAATTATTGCATACAGTTTAAAATATAACACTATTACCTGCTTTAGAAAGAACATCTTTTGAAACACAATGCTTAAATTACATTATACTTTTCTCATAGAATTATAGAACTGCACTTCCAAAATTATAGATTAAAAGAAACTCAAAAATTCAATATTTCATATAATAATTATATATATATATATATGTCCATTTAATCTTCATCACACGAAATTCTGTAATAACTTAAAATTCATTTCAGTCAAGCCAATGCTTAGCACAAATTTTCTTCAGCATACTATAAAAATGAAACGTAAGTGAACACCCAAATATTTAAAAAGCATTTCATTCACCAAAGAATAAGTACTTATACAGAGATGTTCATAAACTGTATAATACTTCCAATACTACAAATATTGTTAATGTCAGGAAACACATACTTATAACCATTTTGCAAAAATAAAAATGCAAAGAACCATTACTTGATAGTAATTCTACGCTTAATTATGGAACTTGACATTTTTAACAAAGATGAACCTGATGATTATTTTGTATAACTTGCATTACATGGTAACTAATGTAATTAAAAATACATCATGTATCACAATAAAATTAATATCTATTATTATTTGCCTAGTTTGTATCAGACAAGCAAAATACAAACCCAAAAACTTTTCTGACTATTTTAATAGATATAGTAATTTCATTTAAAAGTTTGAATGACAATGATCTTAATTTCAGAAAACTCATAAGTATAAAAAATATCATTTCTACTAATTATATTAACGAACAACAAAGTATAAAATTTCTTCAGTACTAAATAAGTAGACAAATGAAACATTTTATACATAAGCATATCCAGAAACAATCAATACTCATTTGTTCATTGAATCATAAATAAAATTTGCTCACAAATCAATTTTATAATACTCAAAAGTAAAACCTTTTTACACACACACACACACATAAGGGAAAAAACATGCAAGAGTAAAATTTTCATAAACAATAGGAACAAAATTACTTCTTGAATAAACACACAAATACATATACTGTTTCAACAAAATAATGAAGCTCATATAGAAATAAAACTTGTAACTGCATTTCCTCAACTTCAACAGTCAACACCTCCCTGATCAACAGCAATTAAATACAATTTTATACATTCATAAATAAAATAAGTTAAACGCAATGGATTTTTAATCGTTAATGAAAAGTATTTTAAACCTGTAGATTATCAGGTCTTGGAGGCAGAGGTCTGGATTTAAAAGGAGGCCTCAAAGAAGAATTTGAAGAATGATTAGGTGTTAAATTGCCTTGTTTTTCAAATTTTTGAGCTAATGATGCAACAACAGAGTTCTCATTTGTCCTCAATTCTTGTGGCAAGATTTTAGAAATTGTTCTATTAGCTGCCTTATGAAGAGAGCCAGTTTTTTCTGATGTGTCACTATTGCTTGATTTGTGATACAGCACATCACAGTTATTGATTTCCTTTGCACTATTTTGAAGAGGATTGTGTACAAAAGACAAAGCAGTATCAGAAAAATCTAAAGTTTGACAATCATCATAAAATGAAGAGTTTGGAGTAGCAGAACACTCAGTTTCATCAACTCTAGCAAAATCTTCAAAACAACTAGAAGCATTTTGTTGTGGTGAATTAGTTTTAGGAGGTGGTGGGCGAGGTGGAGGACAGTTGGGTCTAAAAGTAGCTGTACTTATAGGTCTGCTTCCCCCTGAGTTTTTGGAAGGACTTCTAAGGCTGGACGTTGGTGCAAGAGTAGAAACACCTGGAGTAGATGGAATCCATGATGGCACTCTTTTAGGAGCACTGTTAGGTCTTGGAGGAGCAGGTCTTGAAGGAACAAATTTATTAGTCTGTACACTAGTAGTAGAACTTTGAGGTATAGGGGGAGAAATCTGAATTTGACTAGACATATCAGAAACATTTTTATTTGTTCTGTTGGATACTGTTGAAAGAATATTAGTTGAAGATATCGGACGTGGGATTTGAATTGGTTCAGATATTTCCAAGGAGCGTAAGGTATTTCTGTTGAAATTGAATTTTGGAGGTGGTTGAGCTTTTCTTTGAGTTGTAGTTTTTGTTCTTGATCTAAAATAACAATACAGTATCAATAAAAAACTAGTAACACAGTTTAAAATCATGTTAATATGAATATTTTAAAAAAGAAAATGGTATTTATCAAGGAGTGAATTGAATTTTTTAACCTTTATTTAAAAAACTGAAATTTTGCATCATACATGCAATATCAAATAAATCATCATAATGCCTTTAGAGATAATTCCAAAAGTAATCAAGATTTCTAATATTTAATGTTTCCTAACCATGCATAGGCTCTAGTACTTATATAAGTAGAGGACATCTTTAAAACAATTAAAATGGATTTTTAAAAATCACTTAACTAAAAAATTATTTTAAGAAAAGTGTTCATCAATAAAATTCTAGACAAGCGATGTTAATAATATTAAGATATTTTTAAAATTAAAAATTCTATCATTAGTCTATCACTTCAAAAGTTTTTTTTAGTTTTCCTGGAATATCCTTAATGTTTTAATTATTAAAAATTTGATACAGGCAAACTTTAAAAATAAATCTTTGGTAACTAAGTCCTATATGAACTATTAAAAATGCAGAATACCAATTCTATAGCAATTCACCAACAAAAATAGCATAACAGATAAAACTAAGCAATTAACTTACTTAATATGTGCTTTATGAGCCTTTTTGGACCACCAAGTTTTCAAATGACTTCTAAAATAATATATAGCAGCAGCTGCCAAAACTATTAGAGGCAATAAACCAAGGAAAATAACGTACATCACAACCACAATAAAATAATCTGGAAAAGAAAATTCATTACATAAATAATGAGATCCCAATTGGAATAAAACACCACAACAATATTTGATCCTGACTTAAATAAATTTTAATTTTCACAACAGTAAAATAGGAGCTATTTGTTAAGGGCATAAATGAATAAATATGATATATGTACAAAATCAAAATTGCTGAAACTAAATACACTCTTTAAAGTCAGTACTGGAAGACTAAAAAACTAGATTCTAACTTACTGCTAGGATCCGAAACCGGCCCACTATCAATACTTCCTCCAGGACCAGGAGAATCACAAAAAGGGGGTGCATAACCAAGCTCACAGTGGCAATTACCATTATTATTACATACCTAAACGAAAACATATAATTAGGTGGGGGTGCAAAATGCACAGGAAAAAAGTAAGTTTCAGACCGATGTAAAATGAAAAACCGAAAAATATATTTAAAAAAAAATTAAAATCTACAGCATGATCAAACAACATGGATGATATTTGAATTGGTACTTAACTCTCGAAATTTCATGAAGTATTTGAGAATTTATAAATCTTACATAAAATAGAAATGAATACAAGTAATTGTTTTTCAGATTTCAAAGGATAAGTAATCCTTTATCACAAAATTCTGATTCTGTTATTCAAAGAAAACAATATTTCTTCTTAAAAGTTTAAATCCTTAAGTTTATATAGTGTGGTTCTTAAGGACATGTATATGAACCTGGAAAAGAAGATACAATATTGATTTTAAATATGTATCTAAAAATTAATATATTCCACATTTTTCTATTTCAAGAGCAACATTGCAATTTCATACTAGATATTATATGAACTTTTTGCATAAATTTTATACATAATTAAATATCATACAGTTTCCAGACATTAATGCCATAAAAAGTCTGAATAACAAATTGAATAAAGCAGATACAATTATATAAAAAAATTTAAAGTTTCACGATATGAAACAAAATATTTAAGTTTTTACTCACGTAAAAACCATTTGTTGATGCAAGATCTATTACAAACTGAACCACAAAAAAAAAAAAAAAAACCCTCACCCTAAAAAATCTTTTTTTAGAACCTTGTCGTTACTTTTTACGAAGCCAAATTTTGTAGTGTTCAGAAACAGAAAAGTAACTATTTTAAATTAATATATTTATCAATTTCTAGCATACACATTGAATTAACTGCTATGTTGATTAGTAAACATCTTAAATATTGAAATCTTTATTAAGTTCTTGAGATGGAATTTTTTTTTCACAAAATTTTAAAAAGAAGAAAAAGAAGAAGAAGAATGTAGTTGTATAAAGACAGTTGAAAATCTAATATGGTTTAAACTTATTTTTAGTGAAGAAATTTTAAAATTTTACTAACTAAATTTTAAAATTTTTTTTTTTCAAGAATAAAGAATACAAATAAAACTTTTTAAGTATTCTAACTTTTGTAATTAAATCAATAAAAAGAAATGCTATTTATCCTAAAATATTTAAGCACCTCCATGGTACATGAGTATAAAAAAATGGATTATGAGTATGGAGAAAGTAAAGGTGCTGTATGTACAAATGTTCCTTGATGTGCTTTTATTAAATATAAGTGCATCATTATAAATCACATACAAATACTTTTTCTTCTAATGACATTCGAAAGAAAGATAATTTGTTTGACGTAATTACATTTTGTAATCTAGTTAAAAAATTTGATAAAACCAGACTGCATTTAAAGACAAAACATATTTTACTTCATTTCTTTAACACCACTTTTTCAGAAAAAAAAAAAATTGATATTACTGATGATTGGTAACTCTCACACAAAAAAAGGGAAGTGTGTTATGTACTTTTTTCGCCATTTCCATATTCAAAACAGTCGATGTTGGAAAAAAGAACCAAAACAACCCTTGTAACAAGAAAAAGTTATAATTTGTTGCAGAACGTTATTTTACAATTTTCAATCTTCAATTAAGAACATATAGCATTGTGTAAAGAATACACTGGTGCTTATTTTTTGTTGAATAATTTAAAGTAAGTAGTATTCAAATGCTTTTATAATATAAGTCAAAAATTATGTTATTCATCAGCAAGAATAGCAATGCAATAAATTAAAATTATAGAGACAAATTTCAGCAGATATTTATATTGAATCCCTGATTTCCAGAATTATTTATGAAAATTAAAAATATTTCAGAGAAAAACTAAAAATATTTTAAGATGTTTTTGATAAGTCAATACTCAATAAATTGCAACTATCTTCATGATCAAATGTAGTTCAATTTTATTTTTAAATAGGAAAATAATGAACATGAAAATGTTTTCAAAAGGATATCCATTTTTTAAAATATATATACACAAACACACACCCATATATATATGTATTAAATATACATACATATGAGCTGGAGTACCCATTCTTTGCACAGATGAATTTAAATAATTCGAGATAAAAACCAACGTTTTTATATAATGATAAAGTATATTAATTATTATACATTAAATTCAAAACAAAAACATGATAAACATATAAAAAAATTTAATTATAATTTCAATTTAATCAATCATTTGTTGAATAATTTTTACTGAAAAATTTTACAGCACATACAAGCCTTTCCTTCTTAGTTTCCAAATATTTTTGGATTACCAGATCTAACAGCGTGGAGGTGAGGCTAATTTGAGTACGATAGGCTAAGTGTAGATAAATCTACATGTATTACACGTCACACTCTTCTAGACCCAAAAACGTGGACAAAACACAAGCGAACTTTACTAAAAAATTACGAATGGAGCAAATAAAAGTTATGCATCTAATAATTTTTACTAATTCATGATTTAGAGTCGACATGCCAATCATTTAAATTCTACTATCTTAGTACTTCTGAAATGCTGTACATCAAATTCTAGAAAACATAATTTTTAACTTTAAAATTTACTTAAAAAGAGACATTTGTAAACGTATTAAAAAATTCATAATATAAAATCAAAACAGGCATTTGAAAGTTTGTAAGTCATTCTGTTAAAACTGGGAACCAGAATTCAGCAAAAATTATTGTGATATGACATGGCACCAAATATTGGAAACTTTCTTTCTTGCGAATGATTACTGACTAAAAGTCAGCAACCCTTACTATCTCGGAGATAGTATCTCCCCTTTGTGAGTAGAAAAGTTTTACGATACCTCATGCAGCAAATGGGGGAATTAGCGATGTTCCCCGAGGGAGAAAGAAATTTCCCCCTCAAAGCGCCGAGTGGAAGGGATATTTTGACATTAAAATATTAGTTAAAACTTGTGGTTAATGTCTAAATATTGCATTGTTAGGCAATATTTAGACATTTAAATAAGAACAAGTAAGGCAAGTTCTTACATTAGGCAAGTAAGAACGTTTCCCAAAGTTTCAGCTTGATGGGAAGTTGGTTAAATTAACGATCGAAAATTTGATGACACACACACCAAGTGAAATTAAAAAAAAAACGTTTTAAAATGGAACAATCCAGATGGAAGGATATATATATATTTAATTGAGGACAAACTTTTAAATATAATTCAAAATAAGAGCAAATTAACCTCTTGAACAAGAATGATTCAGTACATGAAATAAATTTAAATCCAATGATGACAAAAGTTGCAGTTCATATATTAGATATTTTAAGTTTTCATAATTTTTTAAATATTTCATTTATAAAAAAACAATTAAAATATTAAATAAAGCTGTAACCAATTATTAAATGCTACATAAAACCAAAGAGAAATTAAAATTCAGTGATACTCTGAACATATTACTTTAATTTCTTCACATAGATTTAAATTTAAAAGTTACCACTCCATGAACTAAGTATAAAATATTTTTGATGAGTAATGAAACTTTTAATAAAAATGTTATACATGTCAAAAGAAAAGAATATTTATGTTTTTCTTGAAAAAATATTTAAGAAAACTAGTTTGGAAGTTAAAACATTAATTTTTCTTTGTATTTAAATAAAAGTTGGCGATAATTTACCAAATGTGAAATGTTACATTAAACTCAAAGTATGAACGGCTAAATTTAAAAATATCTAATTTGGCGATTTTTAAAGTCATGGAAACTGTTGGGCATCCTTATTATGAACTACACTAAAAATAAATTAATGATATAACAGAAGATTACATAATTCGGAAAGAGAAATTCAACCGGCATCTTAAAACTGAAACAGAAAGTGTGATAAACACAGACAATACAAATCAAGCAGCTTAGAACTGAAAGTATAAATATCTCAGGCAATACAATTCACTCAAATTGAGAAACAGAAATTTCAATCAGAATTTCCAAATTTTGACAAATAAAAAATTTCAGTCAGAACTGAAAGAGAAACTATGATTACTGATGCAACACAGTTAATTAAAAACCACGAATAAGATATTTCAATTACAACTGAAAGAAAAAGTCAGGCTTGGCAAGAATAAATACTAGGAATAAATTTGACTAACAAAAATAATAATTTTAAAAGGTAAACTAAAAAATGTAAACATGAGATCTAAAATAAAAAAAATAAATGAATAATAATAATTTTTAAAGTTTTCGTAAACCAATAATTCTACACTTGTACAGGCCACTGTTTCACTGTTTGAACACAGAAAACTGTTGCCAAAAAAAACCCCTTTCTTTTTTCAAATAATACTCTTTTGAGAAGAGGATTCATTAAAAAAAAACAACAAATGTAATTATTTCACAAATAACCAAAGGGATTGTAACGATTCTTTTAGAAAGAACAAATTAACTTAAAAAAATCTAAATTAAATGATTTGTTTGAAGATATCATTCTTGAAGTAATGAAATTTAAAATAAATTTTCATAAAATCTAAATTAAAAAAAAAAAAAAAAAAATCTTTGTGGTGCCCACTATGAGTAGTCATATACATTCTTTGTACCAAATTTCATGCTCACATGTTCCAGTCTTTTCATTATGCCATCTACATAATCGGACCCCCTTTTTTTGCGATTTGAGCATGTGCAGTGAAGGCAAATTCATTTTAAACTTAAATTCTTTTTTTTTATAAATATTGATTACTTCTACACAAAAGAATCCTTAAAAATTTTCGCTATCCTGATTAGAGCTATTCAAACATGATCCATATATTAGATTACTTCATGAAATGATTAACCTGCAAAACATTTATTCTTTTGTTGAGTTACACATTATCATTTAACATACTTTTTATTATTATGTACTTTATTTGAATATTTTATATATATATTAATTAATAATACATAAAGATATTTTTATATTAATGGTTTTTAGATTGAAAATAAATCAGGTTCCTATTTTTCGTTTTCGAACATCACATGAATAATTATATTTATTTCACCACATGAAGAAAACCTCATTGTCAGCACTCAGCTTTAACTCTTACTTAACAATTGAATGTTACAATGAGGGATAACCTTACATTTTGTTCAAGCATTTGAAACATATCCCTTGTAAAAGTTATAAAAAGCCTTTTCACTGCTTCAATCATTCTTTCAGTTCTGAGTACTTTTTTTTTTATTCTCTCTTTCATTCTTTCTATTCTCAAAGAATACATTTATATTTTCACCTAATTCTTATAAAAAAAGTAAATATTCGAAAAAAACACCAATCAAGATCACGTTCTTATTATAAATTGAATTTTTGCAACTATGCGACTAAGAATACATATAATCTTTTGCAAGATTTTACTTGGATAACTTATTAAAAAAAAAAAAAAAAAAGCCCTTAACAATCATTAGTTTAATTTTTTTATTCATAGCAAAATCATTATCTATAAAAAAATTATATCCTTTGAAAAATTTAATACAATGTGAGCTTCATTTTGAAACAGTTAATTTGTGTATCACAGTCTGATTAACATCACACACACAAACTACTAATATTTCTTCTAAAGAGCATACAAACAAAATAATATATATTATGCTTATCAAGTATTTTTGTAGGATTTTCGAGAGAGCACAATTCATTGCAAGATTTTTAAAGACACAAATAGCTCATTTTATTTCCAAACCAAAGACAATGAAACTAGAGAAGGGTTTAAGAAAAATTTTTTTAATGTAAACTGTGTAACAATAAGAAAAATTCTGAAATGCAGAGAGAGTACTGACAATATATTTATGTACTATATATTTAAATTATTCCCTTACCTGAAATATTTCAGAACAGTACACTACTTCTATTTCAGTACATTTTTTTTTTAAAAAAAACTCCTGCATCCTTTTAAAAACATTTAAAAAATTCACTTAATATTTATTTAAACTACCTACAAATTCAGGATAAAAAAAATCCGAACAAAATCAAGGCGTATTTGTAATAATTCTCATTCTCAAAATACCACACATAAGAATGCCATTTCAAATAACTTTTTGGGCCAAGCTTATTTTTTTGTTTATTGCACTATTTATCTTATTAATAATGTAAAATAAATTTAAGTAACATTTAAAATTGGGTAGAATTTGAGGACTAGCTGGTGATGTTCAAGTTCTAATTACATCTAAAAACAATCATGTTGGTTGCAAAGAATTTTCAACAAGTGGAATTTTCTAGCATGGTTATATTACTTTCAAAAAAGAAAACCCCCTAGTTATGCAACATGAATTTATTAAAGTATATTAACAGGAACTAATAGAAAATAGGTATACACATTTTTTTTATGTAAATGTAGTTTACTTAAATGGGAAATCTCTTTTAGAAGTATATGCAGTTATGTGGATAGTAATAAAAATTTTGGTGTATTAAATGAATATAAACATATAATGAACAATAATAATATTATTACACAATAATAATATTATACAACCACATTTAAATGACAATATTTTCCACAAGCTTTAGGATTGTGAAACATCACCTAAAACAAATATTAAACTAATAAAATTTTTAAATTCATTTAATATTTCCATTTTCTTTGTTCCATTATATGCTATCATATTATATATTTTAATACAGATTAGTTACATAGTAAGAATAGTTAAGCAACTGTAAATAATCACATTACAATGAATTTATATTCAAACATAATCATTTAGAAATAAGTAAATAATTATATTTAAATCATCATATAAATTATTTGCATCTTTGATTTGTAAAATTTATTCACAGAAACTGAAATAATTAGAAAAAAAATTCTTCCCAAGTATCAGAATAATTTGAATTTTATTAATATGTAAAATATATAACTCACCCCATGACCACTGCACTCATATGGACACTCTGTTTTTTTAATAGAATTTACAGGCATACATTTTTGATTCAAACAAGCCTTTAAAATAAAAATATATAAAAAAATAATTACACTAAAAATATTTCAAACAAAAATTTCATTCATTATCCAAAAACAAACTGAATTATGATAAGAATGTATTCTTTCTAGCTAGACATATACATTTCCAAGCAGAAATTTAACACTGTTTTAAGATTTACAAAATAAAGTATGCATAAGTAATTGATAATAAATAATGTTACATAAGAAAGTTATTTTAAATACCATGTTTTCTCATACAGTTCACACCATGTAGTTCAACAATGATTAAATTTTCCCTAACTTTCTAACATAAGGATTTTTCACCCAACTACACCTCCCAGTGGCTGGACCTTTAAATGGCCCCAAATGTTTCCAAAGACTGGCTTTAGCAATAATTATAAATACTTTTTGTTCTCCTGATGATAGAACAATAAAATAAAAATTTATTGAGAAGCATTAAAAGTTTCTTTGCTATATCTGTTTTGGGATGAAAATAATTTAAGGCAATTTGTGATAAAATCAAAGAAATATATTCTTAGTCTAAATTATGTAATTTAATGGAGTTAATTCTGTATTTCTCTGCCAACTGGATAAGTGATAATGTTGTGTAACTGTGTCCATATATAAGTATACATTTTCACTACATTTAATTTATATAGTTCACTTTGAATGCATCACTATGTCATTCACAATTTCATGTGTACCACTTCTCAAAACTGTCCACCTAGCAGAGATCAACATCGTCCTTTCTCCAACATCTTTTTGATGTTCCTACCCACAAGTCGCTTACTTTCTAAGTATGAGTAAATAAAATAAATATAAATTTTGTGAGCCATCACTGACTTACGAAATCTAAACACATAACAAGAACGAACTTTCTCAATGACATTCCAACATTGTTGAAAACTATGTAATTATAAATGTTTTCTCATAATAAGAGAAGATCAGGCAGTATCGGACACTAAGCTTTTCCTTTATTATAAATTTTTTTTATAATTTAGTTGTACCAGATTACATTCTATATAAAACTTTATTGTTCTATAAGCACACCCCTTAAAACACATTTTTCTAAGATGAACACTTAATTTTTTTTCACACTTTCTAATAGACACTACATTTTTATCAATTTTATTTGTGGAGAGTTGCATCAGGCATGAAAAAATTGTGCAACAAACTATTCACAAACAACTTTTAATCATAAGGCTGAATTATTTTTGAGAAATTTATGAAAGTACAAATTACAGATCTTAAGAGTTAATACCAGATAAGAAAGTAGTACAAATGAGAAAAATTTTAAAAACCAACCAGCCTTTGAAATTATTAGTCATATTAAACACAAAAGCATTTTGTGTTTATATTTTGGTACAATACCACATTCATAAAAAAAAAAAAATTTCTTCGAGATCGTATCAATTTTCATGAGCACAACCTACACAAATCCTATAATTAATCTAATCTTCTTCAAAACTTTCAACACAAATGATGCAGTCAGTCTCTTAGCCTCCTTTTTATACTTCTTTAGATTTTAGTTCCATTTTTTATGCTTTCATTTTCAACAAGTCTTCACAGCATGTTCGAGCTCATTTTTCATCTTCTCATAAAATCATAAAAGAAATCTTTCTGGACCTTTTCTTTCCTTTTATTTAAATGGTACTTTATTTTCAATTTTTCTGCAATTTTATAGCTGAGTTTCAAAACTTCTCCTTACTCAGGAGCATGAGATGGCAATCCAAGTTCTTCATACGATTGTGCAACATCTGTTTATCATTGAACTGTTCTTGGGAAAAATCTTCTCATTTCACACATATGGTTACATTCCAACATATTTATATTCAGTAAAATCTCATAATTTATCTCCTAGTGTACTTTTAAACAATATTTTTCACTCACTTTCCAAATGGTCATTTCCTTTGTTCTAACTTTTTCTACAGATTCTTTCATATTCATTACATCCCGCCTCTGACATAGTTTACTCATATTGCTCAAAAATTTCTGCAAATATATAATTCTTATCAACTTCAAACTGCGTCCTACACAATCTGCAACATCTTTGTTTGATACAACCTGAACATCAAGGAACAAAACATCAGTTACCACATATGTATCAGTAGACTTGGAGAGATTAACAGCTTATAGCCTAAAGGATAACAATGTTGCTTTCAATAATATACAAGAAACAACTTACACTCACTTTCAAGCAAGTTATAACAACTAGAAATTAACTTTGTTCATTCAAAACACTAATAAAAAACAAAATTTTTTGCCATGTGTCAACAACGGTGCCACTTGACAAAATATGGCAGCATCTGAACTTTCTTCCTATGTTCAACATGATGGTGTCTTGATAGTTGTCACCTGCACCAAATGTTAGAAAACTACACTTGTCTAATACTAATCGTTTCAAAGAACATAAGATATCCTTCATTTTGAAGGGACTAAAAACATTTGATTCTGAAATGCTGCCATCTGTTAATTTTGTTTAAAAATAAAACATCAACTTCCAGCAGGCTTTGGGAATAGTACAATAAATTTTTAAGGGGAAAAAAATTTATGAATAGGTGATCATGTCTTTCAAATATCACCTCGCTAAAGGTTAAGTGTACAACAATCTTATTATGCAACCCTTTTTTCATTAATATAAACAAATCAAAAACATTGCATGCCAAATAAATCATAAGGAGTTGAGAATATTAATTTTCCAACAAATTTCGCAAATTTGAAACCCTAAGTAGTGAAGTAATTAAAAATGCAATATAAATTGAAAGTGAAAAAAATTAAAGATTCCTTAATTTAATAATGAAATGCATTTTTAAGGATTCTATTCAGAATCAAGAATTATAGATTGGAAAAGGTGCCCCAGAAAACTATTAGATTGTAAGAGTATTTCTGTTAATCGAGTACTTATAAAAAATTCTTTAATCTTATGAATTTCATAATTCAAAATATTCGTATGAATAATAAAGAACATAAAATCATATGTATAAAGACATACATAAATTTCATTGAAAAAATAAATATCAAGTTAAGGCATGTAACATAATTTGAACACTTTAAAATGACATCAGAGAAGTCTAATTTTAGAATTAACTAGTGATGATATTGTGTTACATTTAATATTATATCAAAGAGATTTTATCTTGAAATTTAGGGCTAGGGGCAATCCTCCTGGCTCTTAATATTCAATTTGTTTGGACATGTTAATAAATAACACAGAAAATAATTTAATTAGCTGAGCAAATATTACCTTTTCATCACCACACTTTGCACCATTTGGAGCTAAGCCAGGATCAGTATTAAATAATCCAAGATCAACTATAGCAGACCTGCAGGTATATACTTTACCTCTAACATTTATAAAAGAACGTGCTAGAATAGCTGCTGATTCCATTCCAAATTCAAGTTTTTCATTTAAGTGTGTACAATGTAGCATACCACATAAAATATCCCTAATGAAAGAAACTTAATTTAAACTTATATTACAAACATCTTTAAATAACACAAAAAAGATACGATTCACATTCTAAAATTCTGTTATATAAATCTCAAGGAATAATAAAATCTTTCTTCATCAAAATTCAAAAAGTGACTGCATTTACACATGATGGTTAAGTATCTTCCGAGTCACTTAAAAGGACCCAAGATAAAAATATTAATACAATTGTAAATTATATTCTGTATAAAAAAAAAAAAAAAAAAAGAGTTTGAAAGATTACAAGTCCAATTGTACTCCTGGGCTGCAACTAAAAGTTGCATTAAAACAATGGAGCAAAACAGTAACTTATACATTAGCAACGAAAATATACAGTTCCAACCCAAATGCAAAAATTGTCATCTAATATTAATTATTTTTCAATTGATATTAGTAAGATGGACTTTACTTAAAATAAACTTTAAAACTAAAAAGTTAGTAACTACCACATTTATAATGCTAATATATAATAATTCCATAAAATTTATTCTTTTTTAGGTAGAATTTCCATGCAAAGGAACTTGTAAGACTAAGCTTCGCAAATAAGTATTTATTGTGATGGTTTTTTAAAATTTCTCTTCTGATATGATTTCATTTACCTTTACGCTTTCATCAAAATATGCCATGAAATTCTACATGTTACAAAAATTAAAATATTTTTTGAATCATTTCAAAAACAGATTAAACAGTCATATTTTTTACAAAATTAAAATGCTCTACTTGACAGTCAATTTCAAAATACTATTCAATAGTCAAAACCAAAATAACACAGATAAAAAAAATTCATTTTAAAAACATAAGTAATTGATATGTTCGTTAATTTCATGATGAAGAAATCAACTGATTTTCATTAATTTTGTCCTAGTATTTTTACATGAACACAAACACACTAAACTTTAAAATTCATGAGGGTAAATAAGGTTTTCCTTCATTGAAACTATCATTTTACAATTAGATACAGTTACTAAATATCCTAAAACTAATCTATTGATCATGAATTATTAATTTTTCATTATTGCAGTTCTTAATAAAACTTACAAACTTATGAATATGTAAGCTAAGGATAATGTTGCTGGGGTAATATGAAAGTTAATTAGTTTAATCTGATTTGAATTAATGTCACACTAGAAATAATTGTTATTGATGCAATTTTGAACTATAGTTACACCACATTGATGACATTTGAGCTGGTGCTTCACTGTTAATTGTATGTTATGTCATGTGAAGACATTAAGGTTCAGTTCCATTTAAAGAGCAATTATCTCCATTATTTCACACTGATGATTTTTGGTAGAAACAGCATTCAAATCTACAAAGGAATGTGAACATCACTAACCAAGAAGCTTGAGACCTAGATCCATAAATACTGAAAATCTTAAAACGCAAAATAAAAAGATTTTGGATTTAACTTAAATATATTATGAAACAAACAGTGTCATATTTAATAATTACTGAAATGTTAGTATGTCAGTTCAACAGATCTGATAAGCATATTGCTTGATAGTTATCTTTTGATAAAATAGTGTATGATTATTTCCAGTATGCAGAAATACATCCGTATATGCATTCTAATATATCAGGCAAATATGTACATTGTATGTAAGCTTCTACTCATAGTATTTTTTGATCTAACTTTTATAGGTCCAGATTCAAACATTCTCATTAATGTTGAAATCATTACTCTATACAAATCATCCAATTCAAGAAAATTTTTCTTGTTCCACATTCAACAAGATTAAATATACACGAATTAAATATAAATGCTGTAGTAAATTATCAATTATTTGTTGCAGCAACTCAAGGAAATAGAAACTACTGAGTTTCAAATTTTTCCAAAAGCATTCAAAAGTTATTATTGTAATCATAACTTTCATAATAATCAACATCGGAATTAGAAAAATCATTTATATCACCAAAATATTGAACATTGAAATGACTGCATAAATACATATCAAGTCTACTTTATGTTCTCTAAATAAACAAAGAAAATCAGATTATTTGCATAAACTAATACAGCAACACAAATTGGCAATTTCTGTAAAGATACTGTATGTCATGCAGAGACTACATATTCCAGATGTCTGTTGTGCATGAGCATGTCATGATGATTCGCTTGAATTGAGATGTAAACACCAAACAAGGTGACTGGTTTTGCAGCTCCTTGTGATGGAATTTGTTTAATTTAAACAGTGTTTAAAGTTGATTGAATCATTGAATGCGATTCAATATTTTTTAATATAATTTCAGTCCACTTGCTGGTGTTTGAGAAATTATTGAACAGAGATAACTGAGCCTTGACCAAATACTAAAATACTCATTTATATGTTAAAAAAATACACCTTAAGGAACCATTTTACAGCATACATTCTATCAAAATGAGTTAAAACAGCTAAGCATGAAATACATACTCTTTTCGACAGGCCTTGTAAGTCTGATTAATTCTATTGTAACCACAATTTCCATTCACATTTCCTTTATAGTTTTGTTCAAAGCACCTCAAATCAGACATTTTTCCTGTTTGACCCCATAGAAGTTTACACTGATCAGCATGGGATTGACATTTTGCATTAAAGCAATATGCCTGAAAAAAAAAAAAACGAGAAAAAAATATATAAAACCTTTTTTTGACAAAATAAACACTTTATATGCTTTAAAAACATTTTAATAAATTCAACATACTTTTCCACTGCCGCATACTTCTCCATTCTGAACAAAAGTGTCAGTGGGACAAAATTCTGATACACCATCACAAAATTCTGGTAGATCACATTCAGACATGGAGTCCCTACAAGGAGTTGCTACTTTCTTGACCTTCAAAAACACAATTTGCTTCATTTTTAAAACATTGTATTTAACAACAAAAAATAACTGAGGTTCAATCCAAACAAAATGACATTTATTAAAAACATTCATGTTATTGTATTTTAATTAAAATATTACAGGGTTTATTCTACAAACTTGAAACAAATCCTGAGTATTTAAAGAAAAAATATGACCTCAGAAAAATTCAGTGAGATAATCTTCAACATAGGTTCGATTTATCAATACCAGAATTTCGTTTCAACACAAAAACAACATTTCTTTACAACTTTCAAAGCATAAAACTACATTACTATTTACATATATTTATTAAAAGAGGCTGATATGCAATCAGTAATGCCAAGGAATCGAATAGGAGGAAACAGAAAATACACAAGATTTTACAAGTACCTTACAGTTGTCAATATCGCAGCATCCACCCATTGCACAAGTTGCATTACCATACAGCTGACATGATGTTGCATTGCAACATTTGTTATCACAGAACTATAAAAAAAAAACTTGAAGTTAAAAAGAAAATATTGTTTCCATGTACAATTTCAATCTATTGCGACATTAAAAAAAAAAAATTACGAATAAATTGTTTTGTCAACATCTCTTGGGGAGTTAAAAAAAAAAAAAAAACCTACAATTCTTATGATGCTGGCACACAAATTTAGTAAACAAATTAAATTTCAAGGAGTATATAGCTGTACTGAAAGTCATATAAAACATTCAATGGTAAAATACTTCCTAATTTTCAGCCAGCCTAAGAAAGACACTCCAGTTGGTGCTCAACAAATGTTGTGTGTGTGTGAGTGAATGAGAAATATTTTTTTTAAAAAAATTCACAAATAAAAAAATGTTAATTCAAATTTAAAATTATAAAAATGTAAAATCACAATTAAACATCAAGAACAAATACCTGATCCAAACCAAAATTAGAAAGATAAATATTGCAAAGTGAAAAGTGGAAAATAATAAAATAATTTCACTGAAAAAGAAAAATTATAAATTCAAAAGAGAAAGTTAAAAAAAAAAAAAAAAAAAAAAAAAGATGTACAAATTGAGAAACTTATAAAACCAAACACATTTTTTGAAGGAAAAGCCAAAAAAAAAAAAAAAAAAAAAAGGGGGGAAGCAATGTATTTAAAGTTGTCGCAGGTTTAATACTGAAAAACTGAGTTATTCTAGAATTACTAGTCAAACTATCTCGATCAACAAGATATATTATTAAAAATGGCCATAAAACCAAAAATAAATCCTAAAAATTAAATTATAATAAAAATTTACAATACATGCCAAGATAAATCATTAAAAACCAAAAGCTAAAATAATTAAAACAAATAAGTTTAAAAAGAACTCTAAAGGTAAAACAAAAAGATCAAAATTTTGCATGTACAACTCACCATGTGTATGAAAACTACAAACAAGGTGAACAAAAACCAAACACAAATTTGGAAATTTGAACTTCAGTAGTAATTTAAATTTAGACTCGCTTATAAAGAACCCATGAATGCTTTCCAAATCATACAAAAACTTCAAAAAGCATTAAAAAAATGTGTCAAAAATAACCTTGAAGTCCATGACACCATACAACCTTTGCACGTGAAAAACGATTCTTAACAGTAGCCAAAATGACATCACTAAACTCTAGAACAAACTAGTCAATGGGCCAAGGCTCGTACAAATTACATGGAATATACCGAATGTTAAGAAATTACTATTAATAAATATATATATTAAAACAAACATTTACAAAACCGGAACTTTATTCAAAGAAATCCTAAAGACATAATTAACTAAATATGAAATTCCAAAATGCAAGAAAATCAATACATAGCAATGCCACTAGCAAACTAATTCATAACTGAATAGAAAAAGAAAAATTTAGCAGAATTGTATTAAAAAATAAAAAAAATTAATTTTATCAATTGAAAAAGATCTTTTCTTATAAAAATTATAACATGTAAATACTAACACACATAATTCACAATTGACAAATTGTATTGTTTTTATAAATTAAGGTTCTTTTTTTAAAAAAATAAATTCGATCATCAGATTTAGCAAGAGTAAAAAAGAAGGTATTTTATTTTGAATATTTAAAGGCATATTCACTAATTTGATAATTCTAAGTAAAAAATTACATAAAATGTTCCCATAAATATATTTAAGCTTAAATTGCTAAAAACACTGCTGTTATTTTAGATTTTAGCAGTTAATGTTCCTTTTTAAAGAAAGAATAAGCAGTAGAATTAAAATTTTAGATATTATTAGCCTATTAGACAAGAAAATCTGTTAGAATTTATGTTTGATAAAAATGAGACAATAAAATTTAGGAGGTTGTGGAACTAACCATTTGCAATTAACATGACTCTGAAAAAAAAATTACAATTGAGGCTCAGTTGACTGATTATTTCGGGATCGTCATTCAAAGTATCAACAAATAAATTAAAAGGGTTATTCAAAGATAATTATGCTCAATTACCTAATATAACCGAATTATTTGAAAATGAAATATCTGTACTTATTGCAGCTAAATATTTTTAGAAATTACATTAAGACGAAAAGGAAAAAGTAAAATCGGTTTTCAGCCAATACTCTTTTCAGTAAAATAGTACATGGTTGCATCTCTGTCTCATATGCAGAGAATAAACATCACATTTCAACTTTACACACTGAATGTTGTTCAATATTAAACAAATACTTAAAACATATTTGGTAGTTAGTCATCATGGAAATAAATGATAAAGCTCAAAATTTGATGAAGAATTCTTTCTAGATTAGAAAATAATTTAAAACTGGGATGTATGAAACTAAATTATTCTGAGAGGAAAACCCGCACAAATTAAATGACAATTTTGCGGAGGCAAAATGAAGATTTGATAACTTAAGTACTAAAATGATAAATGATTGGGTATGTAATGAATATAAGAATATTGTTAATGAACAATTAAAATTGAATTTGAGAAGGTATACTCCAACTCTATTTTGAATATGACCAATACACTAGTCTTCTCAGATTCCTTGCTGTAAATATCTTGAACTGCATTGAATCCTATCAAATCTCCATCACCATAGTAATAGGTGTATTTAACAGAACATAAACTTTCAGAATGTTCAAATATATGATAAAAGCCGACAACTTCCATGTTACTCAATGATCCACTGTGATTTGCACAAAAATGATTGAGTTTATGCTGTGACAAGATTGAGATATTTTTGTATTTATTAAAAATTCGGCAGAACTATGACATGATTTCCACATTAAGAATTTTTCCAGTTAAAACTGAAATTGCACTCACACCATTAAACAATGAGAAGTCTAGATGGTGCCATGTTCCATTGAGAGCCCACATTCTGTGAATTTGTAACCTGATTTTGTGTTGTAGTAATAGGTTTCTGCTGCCACATTTATTGAACATTTAGTGACAGAGCAACATGAAGAATTTTATTTTCTTGATGTCAAAATGACATGCTTGACATAAAGGGCATATTTTAAGCTGAAGCAATTTCTTTTCCAAGTAAAATGGGGAAAAAAATGTTAATATTGGCCAAAAATTACATTTTAAATGTAGTCAGTTCCCTTAAGATTTTTCTGGTTTCCAGATGAAAATTATTCTAAATATCTCACTATTTTAGTAATGCTTATTATGTCTTTTTGGATGACATTAGGCCCAATCATCCTAGTTGTGACAAATAGCACATTAGAAAACCTAGTCAAGACCTTTACGAAGCTTATGAACTGATTAACACTGCTCTTTACGTGGATGATTTAATTTATGGAGAAGATACAGAAGAAAAAGCATTAGAGCTTTCTCAGAGAATAACGGAAATTCTTAGGGAAACTAATAATTAATAAGTTCAAAATGAATTAGGAAGAGCTACATAATTTATGGTGAAAGCTGAAAAGAGGGTGACAAAATAATATCCTTCAGAGGTTTTAGGAATAACTTGAAACACTGCTGCATATTTTGAATTGGATGTGCAGTCCATTCTTGACATAATCGATGATTTGAAAAATTCAAAAGGTAACATAATTCAAACGGCATCGAAAATATTTGACCCAGTAGGAATTGCTTCTCTTTTTATAACTATCATAAAATTATTTATGCAAGAAGTATCAGAAAATGGAGTTGGCTAGGAGGAAGAATTACCATATGAATTTAAGAAAAAAAAAAATGGGAAATTTGGTGCAATCAGATCTATTTATTGAAGGACTTTACAATAAAAAGTATTTCTAATTTTCTTTCAAGTCATTGAAAGAATTAGAGCTGCATATTTTTTTTGACACAAGCCCTAGAATATTTGGAGCAGTATCATATTTTTGCTACAGATCAATTGATGGTTGTATTAACACTAGTTTCATAACACCAAAATCGAGAATTGCACCTCTCAAATGATTAACGTTACTGATGCTTGAATTATTAGGAACTGCAATTACTTTATAAACTTTTAAATATCTTAAAACAATTTTTAAATTCCCATTCACATAAGTATACTCCTGTAGAATGATTTTTTTAATCACTCTGCATTGGATTTGTTGGACAGCTTCCAAATGGAAACAATTTGTTTCAAATAGAGTTTTTGAAATTTAGTCTATCACAGATCCTGCTAATTGGCATCATTGTCCTGGAAAGGATAATCCTGTAAATTACGTATCTCCTGGAATCACTGTAGAAAAGCTGGCACCTGATCTAGTTTGACTGCAAGGTCCGATATGGCTCAGACTGAAGAAGAAAGAGCTGAACTAGAGGAAGTTTTATCCTTAGTTTGAGAAGTTCAGTCAGAAGCAGCAGTGTTGATGGACTTTAACAAGTATAGTAGTTGGAAAAAATTACATTGTGTTATCAGCTGGGTACTCCGATTCATCTATAACACTAGATAAAGAATTAAAAGACTTGAAAAACTGAGTGTGAAAGAAATGAATGGCACCAAAAATATTTGGATAAAAATATGCATTCAGAAATTTTTATAGAAAAACTGTCATGTTTAATACATGGCAAACTGACTCCAAAAACTTCCTTTATCCATCCACCCATCCTCTATTTATCCAGCGAAGCATCCATTTATGAACTAGGCGTGGGGTGCACAAAGCTAAGGGTTGCACAAAGCTAAGGGTTGCACAGAGGAATTTCCAAAACTTTGTTCCAATTTTGCAAAAAGTTCCAATTTTGCAAAAGTGGAAGAATTGCCTCCATTTTCTGTAGTTAGAATAGATTTTGATAGACCCCTTTATGCAAAGGACAGTGATGAGAAAAATTACATTGTGTGTTAACATTTGTGGTGTTACTCGAGCTCTACATTTAGAGTTCATCAGTGGTATGACTACAGAAATTTTTTTCTAGCACTTTGAAGATTCATTACTTGCTCATATTTTTTACAAACTCAAAAACTTGTGGGTTGTCATAAGCCATCCAACAGAAAAAGGACTTTTATGCATGCCTCCCACAAAATTTAGGGGTGCTATATTGCAGATAAAGCTGCATGGTAGGGAGGCTATTATAAAAAGACTTATTACATCTGTAAAACTTGCTAAATTTGAAGAAATTTTAATTTGTTTGGTGTAGAATTAGAAACTCTTCATTATTGAAATAGATAGAGTACTTAACTCTACTCCCCTGATTTATGTTTTCCTGAGATAGGAATCTGTTCCTCTAATACCATCGCTTATACTTTTAGGGTGAACAGTAAATACATTACCACATGCCACACTTAATTTTGATTCCAATTTAACTAACAGAAAAAATATAAGGTGAAATTAATTATTTTAAAGGTTTAATTACCATGAAAGATCGATTAATGTGCTTCAGAGTGAAAGGAAAAAAGAATAGATTTTAACGTTAGGATAAATGACTGAATTTACTGTTTATTATGTGATCTCATTAGAAAATTCAAGCTATGTGTAGGGAGTGGCAATTTGACTAAAATTTGCAAATTATTAAGGTTTTGTTTGTAATATTTGTAATTTGATTATTGTATTTAGTATTAAAATTATAGTGAATTTCGGAATGAACCTCTTGGTTATTTGGGAAGGGGAGGAATGTTAAAACTATAGAGAATTGAAAGCGCTACATGACAAGGAAGACTTTCTCTAAATCAAAATCATATATAGGATTCTGCCTACCTTGAATATATTATACTATTTATATATCATTATTTCAAATTTTACATAATTATTGAGAATTAGAATTATATGCTTTAGTTGTAAATAAAAGTTATTTTAAAGTCATTATCATAAACTTCTTAATTATACAAATGAGTTCCACAACAACTGTGATGAAATAAAATTTAACTTTCTTATATCTCATGTTGATAAAAAAGAAGTTAGAGGGAAATTCCTCAAAAGTGATGCTAACAAAACACATTTTATTAAATGTGCAAAATACTTCAAACTTTTTATGGTTTCTTTCGCACTTCAATTGCCGATTATTGAAATTTTAATCATAATCATAACAAAGACCAATTTTAGTGAAAATAATATTAAAAAATACAATTGTAACAAGCAAAACTTATTCTCATATTATGTATATCTTCAAATATCAGATTTTTTGGCAATGATAATTTTTCTCAAGTACATATAATGTGCATTTCACGGAGAAACTTAATAACTCAAAAGATTCTTACTTCTTTCAATCCACAATCACATTCTTCCCCTTCTTCAAGAAAACCATTACCACATACTGGTCCAATAACAGCTGTTGGACGATTCTTCAAGCAGTAATCCATACCTTGAGAGTATGCCAATTCTAAATATTCTAAAGAGCAGGATGACCAATGACGAGGACTTGTAGAACTAGATATAATATAAATATAAAAAAATTAAATAATCCTTAAAACTCTAAACTTGGTAAAATAAAAGAAGCAAAATATGAGAAAAAATATTACACAGCCAAAATATTAAATATGTGATACATCTTAAATAAATAATAATAATAAAAATAAAAACTTAATATCAGCATAAAAGTAACTTTGGTTTCTACTGTAATTTCTAGAAATGAGCCCTAGAATAAACTGTCTGAAAATAGAAATTATTAACAAATCAAAACTTTAAAAACAATTTCATACACTGTGTACTGGTTGTGTAATGATTTAGATCAGGGATAGAGAAATTATAAATTAATCTATTAGCATGTTTTGAGCATATCCTTATTGACAAAATGAAAAATTTTTTTTTGCTTTGTTTCTAAAGCAATATTTTCCATTACAAATTCCAATACATAGCTATTTGTACAAAACAAAGAACAAATTAATACAAGCCTTCAAATGTAACCTTTACATTATTACAAGGATTCATTTCTACACAATAAATAAGTATCTTAAGATCATAATTTTATGATATAAGTTTTTTAAATGCAAATATAGAAAAACAGGGATACCTGGAGCAATACTCTAAGCCCTGTTTGAGAAGTAAAAGTCGTCCAAGTATAATAATAATGTAGCTATTCATTCTTTTTCCAAACTTTTTTTTACATAAACGAAGTTTTTGTTTGTTTGTCCTAATATGCAAGATATTTAGTTCTTGTACTATTTAGCACTATTTTTTAAATCAAGTTAATTTAAGTCCTTGCTTCAGTCCACTTGAAGTCTTCACGTTAATTGAATTCCTATCAAGTGAAGTTTAATAAATTTAAATGATGCTAGGAACATTTTCATTTCATTCATTTCTAGAAATGGTGATCTTCGCAAAGATTGCATTTTGATTTAAAATGTTTCCACTTTTGATGAATAGATTATAACTTGTACATTGACAAGTTATAACAGTAAAAGGACACCTATCATTTTTGAAATTCTAACTACAGCTGGAATAAGTTATCTTGCACCCGGTCTGTAATTAGAAATTAAATTTCGAATAAACTAAATCGATTAACTAACACTGCTAAATAGCTTGTCAATTTCTACCTAGTAAAATTCTATTTTCAAATGCATAATATAAACATCTTTAAAAACCTAACTTTCTAATATGGAAATAAATTATAACAAGATTAATATTCTGTTATTAATAAATTTATTGAAATGTACATGGATCGCATTAAATGTAAATACTGAATATATAAAATGAAAATTATTTGTCTTAAATTTGAAGTTTTTATCAATTTACAACAGGGAATCATTTAATCTGTTTGGGAACACTGTCATGCTGTATTATTGAGCAGAAATATAGTTTTGATTGGGATACCAAAGATAAAACTCTCTAGATAAATTTTTAACAATTAAATAAGTATTTAATGTTTTTATGAACATTTGAAACCAATGTAGATAATACAAATGTCTAACAAATCACCTCCTTTTAGCAACTATAAAATTAAATTCAAAGATTGAACAATGTTCAAAAATAATTTCGGTTCGATAATAATTTAGGTTTCTTCAATTGTTTTGCTTTCTTCTTATTATTTTGTTGTTGCAGCTTTAGCAGCACAATTTTTAATTTCTTCTAAATTTTATATCACAAATTGTTGAAACACCAAAATTGAAGTAATTGATTGCAAGGTTTTGGTTTTCACTTTTTTCTTAGGTGATTAACTATCTCTATTTTTGCTGTTTAATTACAATCACATGCATACACCAAATAGTTTTATTTGCATTTGAATGAAGTATTATAACAGCTTTCTTCCTACAAAAGATTTAACAAAACACAGTAAAAATGTTAACCCTAATATATATATATATATAACAACCATAAAAGGTATAGAAGTTCACATTATGTTCAAAACAGCAAACTATGAATGCTAGCAATTATTTTTTTCAAATAATGAGAATTGACTCCTTTAATAGGTAAGGAAAAAATTAACTAAGAAAAGTTTTCAATCATGTTCCGAAGTTAGGTGAACCTGAATTACACAATAACTGTCCATTATTCTGCTCTCATTAGTTATTTGAATGATTAAAATCACTTTCTAAACTCAAATTTAGATCTATAGTAATTCTTGATAACATAAAAATGAATGTTTATTGGTAATAACTTTCAGCAAAGATGTTTTATTAATCTGGTAATTTTAAAAGGGAGCATATTTTAAAGCATTTTGTGTAATATATTGCTCATGACCACCAATATATGTTGAAGGATTCACAGGAGCACATAAGCTTTTATTCTCTGATATCACAAAATTATTGGAGGTTAGTTTTGATCTTAACCTCACTGAAAGCTGCTTTAAAATATAATTAAAAATTTGAAGAAAAGTTTAGAATTTACATTAAGAAATTTAGAAATTACATAAAGAAATTTTAACACTCTAATTACATAAGTTAGAGTGTTGTTAAAGTTACTTAGACACCATTGGCGTATTTTTGAAGGATGGGTGGGGAAATCATTAAAATTATTACTGATACAATATTATGGAAAACTGATGCAATAATAACACAATTTCGATATACTTGACACAAGTAATTCAAGAACTATAATAAAAATAAAATATACATTCCATCACCTGTTATTAACTAAAATAAGAACAAAAGGAATTGCAAATTTTAGGATGTAATCACTAACATTTTTTAAATTTAACAGTATTTCAACTAATTTAACCATTCTTACCTAGAAGATGGAGCCATGATGCATTTTTCATCAGGACACTGACATTCATCAGTATCATGTTCCATTCCAAAATTGTGCCCCAATTCATGGGCAACTGTATTGGCAACTAATCCAACAACATGACTGTGATCCTAGATATCAATATATATATAAATTAAAGGAATGCTTATAAAGCAAATATTTCATTAATGTTAAAAGTCCCACATTCAAGAAATTACTTTTCACAACATGATCTATTCTACAGAATTAAAGGTGTTTTCTTTCAGAAATAAAAACTTTTGCAAAAAATACAAATACAGCATAACTTGCATGGATAACAGTGTTTTAAAAATAATGGATGTTACTTACCATATTAACACCTCCTGAATATTCATATGTGCATATTGGGCCTTTCAGAGCTTTTCCAACAACTCCACCATCAAATGTCATAGCCCTAAGATAGGAAAATAATTTAATGTTTACAAATTTTATCAACTTTATATAAATTTAAGAAAATCAGTTTTGATCATCATGCATTTCAGGGATACTTTACATATATATATAATGAGTAATTTTTTCATTTAAGTTATTAGCTTTTTTATTTGAGAGTTTAAATGATGCAAGGATAGAAACACTTGACTGTAGTTTATCAAACAAATATTGCTTACGTTATTAACTGTGCATTGTCATTTGGATGTTCTTGAGCTAAGCGCTCTCTCCTATAGTGCAAGAAATTGGTCAAAGTAGCATCACCATCAGGAGACAATTTAATTTCATCATGATCAGACCATACAATTACACCCACTAATGCAATGAAAATATTCAGAGGAGAATACAGCTAAAATTAAGAGATTAAAATACAAAATCATTTAAAACATTTTTATGAAATATAAATGAAAAGGGAAGATAATATGCATCTCAAAACAAATGTCCTAAAATACAACAGATAAATAAATAAAATAAAAAGTATTATTTGATAAAGTTTAAACAAGTTGTTAATCAATTTAACTAGAACAGGCCTGGCCAACTCATGGAGCTGGGTCATATGAATAAAATTTTTAAAACTTTTATTGTACATAAAAGTATCAAAGAACATTTAACCATCAGATGCTCATATGTCATATCCCATTTTCATGGGAACATTTCAGTACACTGACTCGAATATCATCACAATTATTCTTCCATATTCTTGTTTAGAAAAAATTACGAAGTTGAGCTTATTTTAAAAAGTGTGAGGGCCATCTTGAGTGAGCGAGCAATACTCAATGTATAACTAACCAACAAAACTAAAGAGCAAGACTGTGCATTGCTAGACATGGGAAGGAAATGTAGCGTGCATATCATGCAAAATAACAGCAAGTCTAAGATATTTGAGGTAGAAGCATACAGTTTCAGACAAACTGACTAATCAGTGTGTTTAGCAGCAGTATTTTGTTGTATCTGCAGGGAAATTTTTAAAATTATATTTTGTACAAAAACACTTAATTCAATAAATTAGAGATTCCCTTAATTTATTTCAGAATGTTCTTTATTTATTTAATAGGGCCACGGGAGGAGGAGTCGCTTCCCGCGATTTGAGAGGTGAAAGTAGTAGAGTAAGAATTTGAGTATTGGAGTTAAAAGAGGCAAAATTAAAAGGAATGTAATAAAACGAATTCATCACTTACACGCATATATAATGCAGCCCACTGAAAAAAAATGTGTTTCCAAAGCAGCCCGCATAAGTCTTTCGGGTTGGAGAGGCCTGAAGTAGACTATTAGTTTCCCCAATTTCTTTCATTTGGAAATTTTTCAGTAAGAAAGACAAGTTAAAATTTTTAAGGCTTAAAATGAGCATATATATATATATAAGGTACAGTCAATTAATAAAATACAGGATATTTCACAGAATTTACTTAATAAGCCTCTTAAGTGTTGGTAAAAACTTTTGTCTTTCCCCCCCATTGTGACTCTAGTTGCAGAATTACATGCTCGTAGAAGTACTGTAGCTGTTGTTTGAACCAATTGCATATGTGACTATTTGCTCCATTGTCTATTTGAAACTTGTCCATGCAACACTTTTTGAGCTCACCAAAGATGTGAAAGTCACATGAGAACAAATCAGAAGTGGTTGGGAGATAGCTCAGGATCTCCCACCTGAACTTCCACAAAAGATATTTTAATGCATAGGCTGTGAGTAAACTAGTATTGTTATACAACAAGATACCCTAAGAGAAAGTTCACAGGGATGTTTTGAATTGATTACCTTCCTAAGCTTGATTAATATTAAACTATACTGCTGAACCTTGACTGCAGAATAAGGCTCCATGAATACAAAAAGGAGTGGTCACTCAAGATTGAAGAATGAAGCTAATAGACACAGCCACTACTTGGTTATCATTCCCCCATTCCTAGCAGGATGCGTAACAGTACCCAGCAAGTGAACACTTGTGAATCAGTTTCCTCACACCATCAACAATATTTTACGTCATTCACTTTTTTTACTGAATACAGTAGTGAAATATCAGCTGGTGCAATTTCATGAATGTGTAGCAACTCCCTTCTACAACAGCAACATAAGTTACTAACTAGCCTGATTAGATGTCTTTTTGGCTTAGTTGGTTAAGGCAAGTGATGAACTTTACTTTGGACAACTACAACACTGCCGCTCCTCGACTGCTGTAGTGGTGACTCAGGAAGTGATCACTAAATGGCAGCACAGCCTATACCTACTGATTGCATATGCCCCAATAAAAAACAAACAAACACTTGCCTTTGTATATCTTAGACAAAGGCATACAAATCATGACTAGTGATATTCCGGCTCTGGTGCATATGTCGATGGAACCAACCACTCAACAAGAGAGACAATGACTCAAAAATAGAAAACAGTTCCAAGTGGGGGGTAAAAAAAAAAAACTCAATTCAATAGGGTGGAATGTATATCAATCGCAGTAATAACTGAAAAAAATAAGCAACCTTCTCTTCAAATACCAGTGTTTCTCTTCGTATCATTATGATGATACTGGAGGGGAAGTATGTATCAACTCCCTTCTAAAACAGAGATCTAAGATCACTAAGGTGCTTCGGGGTCATGATGCCTGTACTTACCTGAAGAAGGCAAGTCCCTGAGGTCCCCTGATATAATGCCAAGGGGCAGGGTGCCCGGCTATACCCCCACACGCCGGGTACCCATTTTAGTCACCTCTTACAAAATGCATGAGCTACAGTGGGACTATTCTGTCATTCCCGGCCACCACATGGTTCTATTCTTGATTGATATTTCATTTTTCTAACTGCAGCTTCTGAGTAATATTGCACGAGCTTCAAGCGGTTGATTAAGTAATCATTTTCTTTACTTTATAGGTTTTGTAATTCATTATCTATGTTTTATTTAGTTTATGTTTCAGAAAAGGCAACATTGCTTCTGTTGTGTTGGGACAAAATATCTTTTAGAATTATTGTAACTTTGTAATTAAATAATTAATTTCTTCATTTAGAGTATGAGCAAAAAAAGGTATTTTAGAGTAACAAATAACTAATGAGAGATAACTATTTCAGAGTAATAAATAGCTTTGAGAGGAATATAATTCAGAGAGAATTCTATATACTCAGCATAACACATCGATCAATAACTCCCGAGTCTAACATTGAAAACAACATTTTTTTTATTCATCAACATAACACCTTTTGTTAATCACCTTTTAGGGTGATACAATCGTTCCAACGCTTTTCCAAATCTCCCCCCCCCAATTTTTTTCCCCCCCAAGAAATCTTTTTTGTTGCGAGTAAATAGCGATAAACAGCTTTCTGAATCATCGACTCGTTGCTGTTTTTGTTCCATCGAAAGCAATCGCGGCACCCACTTGGAAAAAACCTTTTTCACTTCACTTCAAAAAACCTTTTTCCTGGTCCAATCGACTTAAAATTTTGACACGTTTCAAGCAAAGGTTAATACTCTAGAAAGACCTGGTTACTGATTTACTACGAGCGCCATCTCTGGGTTAGTCTCGGGAGTTATTGATCGATGTGTTACTTATAAAATATCAAAATCTTTCATTAGATATTTGAGAAAAAGCACCTGTGGAAAAAATTAATATTTGTTATTGACAGGTTCAAAATAATTGGATAATTTATTACAGTTTATATCAATATCAAAAGGAAGTTGGAAACTTTTTTCATGCAAACATATAATACATTACATAATTGTATTGGAGTAACTTTTTGCCTTAATTTTTTTTTTTTTTTAAACTTACCCCATTTACAATATTTGCTATTTCTTTGCTTCTTTGAAAAACTGCATTTTTATCTTGATGGAATTCCTGGAACTATAAAAAAAATGTATGTAGAAAGTGAATTAAGGTGAACAATTATTTAGCATACAAAATTTAATCTCAAATCAGAGATTCATATCAAGCATTGTTTTGTGAATTGTAAAGGGGGGGGGAGGGAATGTATTTTTATAATTAAATATTTCTTTGATGAATGTACACCACACTCTTAATAACAGTTTCCAAGTTTCTTTAAATGAAAAAAATAATCATATTAAATTTTCAGCTCAATAAATATTTCAATACCCATCATAACACAAGCAGTTTAAAATGTAGTAGATCCAAAGAGACAAATGTACAATGAAAGTGATCTAATATTTTGTACAATCAATCATGCCAAAAATCAAAAGTGAAAAAGGTTACTAGGTTACCTGGAGCAGAAGTTCACATCGATGTGAAGAAGAAGTTACCTGGTTCATGATTCCTATACTAACCTGAAGGAAGCTGGGTCAGAAATGGCCAAGTGAAACGAGCATTATTAGAGCTAGCAGTTCATTTTCTTAATTTCAGTACCAAGTTTCACACAAGATCCAAGAGAACAGTAATAATAAGCAGTATTTCACACAACAGACTTGATGCAACAAAGTATTGATTAGAAGATTCTTGTAGTTTTCTAAAGGTACCAAGGTAAAATTTTGACTTTCATATATTATTTGTATTTGATTTTAGTATTTTATTTATAATTTCCTAAATTATAAAAATAACGAAATGAATTATATGTCATTAGAAAATCAAAGGTTAAAATAAAATAGTTAGAGCTAAATTTAAATCGAACCTTCGGATTCCTAAATACAGGTAGGCCTCTAGCATTATGGCTTCTCACAAACACAGTTTCATTCTAACACAAAAGGATCAATTGAGAGAACTCTCATATAAAACTGCAACCTGTAACAGGGTTTCGCTCTGACGTAAGAAAATTACGAAATCCTTTGTATGACATCAAACTTCAATAGCAGTGATTTTTGTTTCACACATTTAAAACCTTAATTAGCTTAAGCTAATGATGGGAAGTAAGTAAGGAATATAGTGGAGAAAAAGCATCTAATCTAATTTAAGCAACTATTTGGACTATTAAGAAAAATGAAAAAGAAATTAAAAGAGCAATTGCTGCAGGATATCTGTTATTCGCAAAATATACAGCTTGTTGAGAAAATGGAAAAGGCACTCACTAAGCATTTAGACAGATGATAGTTGTCGAAATAGAATTCCGTTGGATGGTAATATCGTTAAAGAAAAAGCATGTAAAATTTATAAACACCTTAAAGAAGACGTGAGAATTCTTTGTCAACCTAGATTTTGTGACAAGTAAAGGATGGTTCAGAAAATTCAAAAAGTGTTTTGCAATCATAGCATTAGAATTCAAGGAGAATCTATTGATCATAAAGCTATCAGGAAATATTCAGCAAAAATTCAGAACATTATAAAAGGACAAGAATTCACAGCAAATTCCAGTTTTCAATGATGATGAAACTGGTTTTTGGTGGAAAAAATGTCTAGTACAACCTTTATAAGGAAAAGAGAAAAACTGCACCTGGGTTTAAGGTGTCTAAAGATCATATAACACTACTTTTTTGCAGTGATGTGTTGGGGGACATAGTGATAAAATCTTTGTTCATTTTTATAGATCTTTGAATCTCTGTGACCTTTAAAGGCATAAATAAAAAACACCTTATCAGTATATTGGAAAGCAAAACCAAGATATTATGTAAATGGAAAATTTAAAGATTAGTTTATAAATTGTTTTGTGCTCAAACGATAAAAATTATTGAAAGAAAAATTTGAGCTTCAAGGCGATTTTACTATAAGATAATGCTTTTACATCTTCCACAAGATTTGAGCTATCCAAACGTCAAAATAGTGTTCCAACCACCTAACCCTACTTCATAGCTCCAGCCAATGGATCAAGGTATTAATTTTACCCTCAAAACTTATTAAATAAGAAAAGAAAGTTTTGAATAGTTAACGTCTAACAAATACATGTAATGAAAGTTTGGAAGCAATTTTCAATTATGCACTGCATCAACATCGTATTTTTGTCACTGATAGTACTAAAGACATCAATGTTAAATGCTTGTTGGAAGGAAATATGGCCATTTTCAATTGAAACAGAAAACGTACTTGAATCGCCAGAAAATAAATTTGTGGAATATTATACCTTTCTAAATTGATTGGATGTGAAAGTTTTGTGAATGTGGCTATTGAGAATGTTCCAAGATTTTTTAGTGAAAAAAGAAGTTGACGAAGCAGATTTCGATGGAAATGGCATCTTAAGTTGTAAATCAAATCAATTTTGAGGACAACAGCACAGATGAAAATTGTTAAGTTAATAATTTAAAACTAAAATAATTATAAGGCCCAGGCTTAGCTAAAAATATTGAGTCCTATTTTCTTGAATTCAGACCCTTCTGCTAAAAGAAGTTCAAAATTCAAAAGGAAGCTCAAAATTGTCCATCATAAAATCTACTATGACCTTGTAAGACCCAGCAAACAAACCAAAACTAAAGACTTTTTAAAGAGTATAGAAGGTGTAAAATATCTAAATCAAGAAAAAGGTTATTGAAAGTTAAGGTGATATTGTTCAAAAAATAAAGTTCCCATTTGATTGTACTGAATAGTGAGAGGGAAAAATAGCTTTTTTAGTGATGAAGTCCCATCAGTATATAACATATTGAAATTCAAAGACAATTTCAGAATGCAGTATTTGAAAGATTGAATAATTTTTTCCTGTGTTCAAGAAGATGGTAAAACATAAATGCATATTTAATACAACTTAAGTCCTAAGCAGCAGCATGTGAATTTCAAGAAAAAGAGTCACTCATTCATGATCAAATAGTTAGATTTTGTGACAGATATGTTTAAGAATGCCTACTTCTTGAGCACCAGTTAGATTTGAAGAAAGCAGCTGATTTCATTTAGGCAACTAGGGTGAATAAAGAATAAATATAGACAATTATTGAGAATCCCAGTATGAAAGATAAAGTAGATACCATGGGGGGGGAGGAAATGTTCAGGTGAGGAGCAATGCTTCAAATAGTATGGTTGTGAATTCCTCAGAAGTGTCCATCTGGAATAAATTTTTTAGATCACACAGCAAGATGGAATACATAGTATTTTCCAAATTACATAATGTATGCAAATGACAGAATCATTTTGCTGTGCTGTGTCATGCTTATATAAAACAGTGATATTTTCAGTCAAAAATGTTCTCAGAATGTAAATGAAATAATTAGGGTAACTCAAAATGAAACAAAATATCTAACTGGATATAATTTTCTCTCTCCATATGCTGAGAAACCATATGAAAAATACAGGAGTTCAGATGTATTCGTTAATAATTATTCTATAAATGTTAAGTTCAACATTGGTGCAGAAATCAATATATCGCCTCCATCTCTGTAATAGGATGAAATTGTATGCAATATGTGCATTATATAATAGAGATGTCATGTACAGTATCATGTCATACTTACAGAAATAAAAATTGGATAGCTGAGGCTAGATAAATTTATGTTTAACTGAGAAATGTAAGAAAGAATGTCAAATTGAATTTTATTGTTAAAGAAAATTCTAGACCAATCTTAAGCTGAAAACCTTGCATAATTTCGAAATTAATTCTGAGAATTATTCAAATAGAATTATCTGACAAAAACGAGGTTTTGATTAAATATGAGAAAGTTTTTAACTAAGGTAAATTTCCAGATCTTTCTTATTAAATTGTACTAAACTACTTAAGAGAGACATTCCTCAATTTAGAATGCAAATGAATTATATCACAAGTAAATGCACTGGAAAAACTTGCAAATAGTTTGATTATAAATGAAAACTCAAATGATAAACTGCAGATATGCTTAGATCAAAGAAATCTAAAGGCTATAAAGTGAGAACTTTACATAAATTCTATTTAAATATGAAATATTAGTCAGTTACATGGAAAAACGTGTTTTCTGTAATATATTTAAAAAGATGGTTTGGGGGAAATTCCTTTAGATGAGAAAAGTTCCGAACTTTGAAGTGTTCTAGAAATGAAACCAAATATTGTTTGGGAGTATTGTGAACATAAAATGAAGCATTAGAATATAAAAATTTATTTTGATTTAACAATAGCAGGAACCACTAAAGAGGATCACAACAAAATGCTTTTCATTCTTACAAAGAGCTAGAGCTAAAAATGTAAAATTTAATTCTGAAAAGCTTCTTTTTAGAGTCAATGAGTTAAAGTATATAGGCTAAGTAATTTCTGAAGAAGGAATTAAAGCAGATAAATCTCATGCGAGAGCAATAAACGAATTAGATAAAACAAACAAATCGGATGTTAGAAGACTCCTGGATATGATAAATATTTTGTCAAATTCATTCTGAATGTATCAAAAATCACAATCCCTATAATGATAGTGAGTGCGTGACTGTGGATTTTAATGGCGCAAGAGCCAAAGCAGGCTATGCTGCGCCAAACACTTGTTATGAAACGTGAATATGTGCATCGTGTAAGGGACATGGCAGGAAGGACACTCGGGAGCACCCTCCCCAAATAAGAGATGTCTATGAGTAAATCAAGTATGTCCAACGCGAAATTGAGTCTATCTGACACCCGCTCTTCACATTGGAACAACAACCCATTCTCCAATGATCAGCTTCACTGTCAATTTATGATAGTTATTAAAAAGTAATATTGATTTCTCTCAGAAGGTCATGGAAACATTATCAGTTTTTTGATAATATCAAAAATCTTTTCAGTTCAACTCCCATCCTAAAAGTTTATAACTGTGCAAAAGAAATAACTATAATGTTCAAACATATATTATACAGATCGAAGGATGAATTGGAGGCATGCTTTTTGTAAGGTCACCTTGTACATTTTGCTTCCAGACATCTTACAGAAAGTTTTAAAAAAAAAAAAATTATGCACAAATCGAGACGAAATTTTTGCATCAACAAAGTAATACAATTTAAAGGACTGTAAAGATAACACATGGATCAATACGTCCCGAGACTAACATTGAAAACTGTTGGCCTGCCTCAGAGTAGACCTTTGATAATTTAATTTAATATACAATGCCACATCAACAGAGAAAGACAAATTCTAATATTTTAAAATCTATATTTATTTTACATGATTATTTATTTACATTATTTACAATACTAATAATATCACTTTCTAAACCGAAAGCTTCAACATTATAACGATGGTCTCATCGATCATATTCAAAAAGCAAGAAGCCCCCAGTTCATTTGGCCATTCATAAACAGCTGTCATACAGCATCCAAAAAAGAGCTTCCTATAACAGCCAAAGACTCTTGCACCATCTGTCAAGCATCCAAAAAAATGCAAGTCCAGTCAGTCATCACTACCAAATCTAATAAGATCTCCTTTATATATATTCGGGAATCTGCATTCGACACCGTCAACTCGCCAATTAAAAATCGGCATCCAATGAAAAACAACTTCATAAGACGTAATAGAAAAAAAACACCGTCGAATGCAAATTCCCGATTCCATTGCCAGATGCGTGGGATGACGTCATATCGGAAAACGTAATTCCACTTGATTACCACGATATGACAACAAAAACAACATTTTTTTGCAAATTTTTTTTTATTCATCAACATAACACCTTTTGTTAATCACCTTTTAGGGTGATACAATCGTTCCAACGCTTTTCCAAATCTTTTTTTGTTTCCCCCCCCTTTTTTCCCACAAGAAATCTTTTGTTGCGAGTAAATAGCGATAAACAGCTTTCTGAATCATTGACTCATTGCTGTTTTTGTTCCATCGAAAGCAATCGCGGCACCCACTTGGAAAAAACCTTTTTCACTTCACTTCAAAAAACCTTTTTCCTGGTCTGATCGACTTAAAATTTTGACACGTTTCAAGCAAAGGTTAGAACTCTAGAAAGACCTGGTTTACTACGAGCGCCATCTCTGGGTTAGTCTCGGGAGTTATTGATCGATGTGTTAGTTGGTCACAGAAGCATGCCGAAATTCCAAAATGATTTGCACCTTATAGAGGATTTGTTATTTTTAAACAATAAAATTAAAACTTGAAATGCTGTTTGTTATTAATATATGAATAACAAACCATCTAGGTATTTGCTCAGTACCAAACCACAAGCGCTGTTGTAGCAGCAGCAGCTGTAAAAAAAGAGTGTGTTCCGAGTTGCCACTGAGTGCAGAAGTGAGAAATTGTAGCGGCTCTCAGATTTCGTAATAAATAGTTATAAGAAAAACAATTGTGCTGATTTTATGTGAGAGTTCTACAGTCCACTGAGATGAGCATCAAGAATTTAAATCAACGATCATTTAGTCCGAGCGAGCATGAAGCATATTAAATGGTCAGTGTGTTAGTGCTGCAAGGGAATAACCAGAAATCTGTTGTGAAGTAGGTGCATGAGCTTTTTTGGTTTTTTACAGCCTTAAATAATTTGTGCTTAAAATAATTTGTGTTATTATTGTATAACTAAAGAGTTAATTGTATTTGTAATTTAGATTGCTTTCAAAATGTTTAAAAACGCGAGAAAAGTGGATTTGCAGATTGCTACAACAGAGTTGGGTGAGATAATAACAGATAAAATAACGGTTACAAAAATGATTAATATTATAAAAACACTGAGAAATTTAAAACCGATCGTGAATTTATATCCAATCTCATACAGGGGATAATTGAGGACAGGAAATCAGAATTGGAGATAAACGAGAAAAATAAACAATTAGAATTACAGTTAGAACAAATTAAATTAGAGAGAGTGAATGTTGAATTAAAATTGTAGTGTATGAGAGTATTTGAAAAAATTAATGACGACGATTAAGAAAAAAAAACTGAGATCTGTGATTCTTTAGATTCACTCATAAAAAGTGTCAAAACTTTAACAATCAGGATCCCTAGTC
>BMAW01050429.1:198815-212687 GCA_019974015.1 Nephila pilipes
GGACAAAGTCCGGAGTAACATTTTCAATCCATTGTTTTACGCTTGCGGTGTTTTTACATTAAAAACTATGTTTATCAGAACGAAACTCAGTTTTTTTTTTTTCCATTTTTTAAACAAACTACAACGACTTCTCAACCTCGATAACTCAGCTGTTTCTGGTCCCGTCGACTTACGACCGTTTCAGTAAGTTGTGCTCTGAAAAGACCTGTGGTTACTGGTTTACTCTGGCGCCATCTCTGCGTTAATCTCAAAAGTTGTTGATTACATTTGTACCTATTAAAAGTAGTGATATATATAAATTCATGAGCGGATCTTAATATGTAGTGGTTGGATTCACTATAGGAAATTTGATTTGTATTTTTTAAAGTTGGATTTGGTATATTCATATATTAGTTCATTATTTCCATTAAATTTAGTATATGTTGGGAAAAATATATATAATGGATCCCTTACACTTACAAAATAGATACAAATATGATTACATTTAATATTACATTGGTATGTCACATTCCTTTACAAGAAAAAATCTTGCAAATGTACTTAGTTTATAGATAAATCCATACCTTTGTTTTAACACTGTTCCTTGTCTGTAATCTGAGTATTTTACGCAATACTATTTTGCATTTTAGTACTTTCTGGCTTTCGTTTGCTGTAGTCAAAGTAGAATCAAAATCTGAGTTACACAGTTCAACTTTGATAACTTTTGAAGCCTTTAAGATTTTCTATCCCTGGTATATATCAAATATGTAGCATAAAACACCAATAAAAGTGTGGGTTATTTAGAAATTATGTGAGCCAGGTTATAAAGGTTTTTGTTTAATACGTGTCGTAAGCACAGGTGCCCTCACAATCTTTAAAGGCATTGAGCTTTTTGTGTCAGTCTATTAAGTAAAACTAATTAACATCTGCCATTACAGTAATTTTGGGGCATCTACCACTCATTTCATCAGACAATTTCGTTCTCATTCAGGTGTACTCTGGAAATAAACCTACATCACTTGGGAGTGGCATAAAGCTGGTGGGTCTATGACTATCACTGTGCGGCTAATCCACTAGAAAGCAATATTCTGGTCATGGACTAATAAAGGAAGATGTGTAATATTTCAATGTTTTGAGAATTTCTTAAATTCGTAGCTGTTAAAATATGGTTTGACACTGATCGCAGTTATCATTTCAAACTTACTTATTTTAATTACCTTCAAGTATTTGCCTTTTCCTACCTTCACTCATTTTGGAAGATAATAGTTTCTGTAAGGATAATTGTTTATTCATGTGATAGATCTATTTCTATTTGCTACTCAAAGAATTATTTGAAGACACCCGGTAAAAATGGGTGCATTAGTTTTGTTTTAGTAGAGTTTGGCACATTCTAGGAAACTCTTTTCAAGTCTGGAAATTCCTAATAATTATATAATCTCTTGCCTATATTTTTTCATTTTCAATACTGATCATTGATTTAAATTTTGATGTTCATCTCGGTGGACTGTAGAACTCTCATAAAATCATCTGGTGTAGTTCTTTTAACTTCTTCTGAACTCTGAGCGCTACAATTTCTCACTTTTGCACTGTGACAACTCAGAACCTCAATACACTCCTTTCTACTGGAGGTGAAGTATATTTTGTGGTTTACTAATTACTGAACATTTCTTCCATCAAAAGCAACGATTTGTCGGTGGTTTGCCGAGTTTAAACGTGGTCGTACCGACACAAATGACGCGGAACGCTCGGGTAGACCTGTGGAAGCCGTTACACCGGAAAATGTGAGTGAAGTGACAAAAATTATACTGAAAGATCGTAAAGTGAAGCTCCGTGAGATTGCTGAGATGACACAGATATCATAGTGAAGTGTATTTACTGAAAAAGGTTTTTTCCAAGTGGGTGCCGCGATTGCTTTCGAAGGAACAAAAACAGCAACGAGTCGATGATTCAGAAAGCTGTTTATCGCTATTTACTCGCAACAAAAAAGATTTCTTGCGGGGGAAAAAATTGAGGGGGGGGAGAAAAAAGATTTGGAAAAGCGTTGGAACGATTGTATCACCCTAAAAGGTGATTAAGAAAAGGTGTTATGTTGATGAATAAAAAAAAATTTTGCAAAAAAAAATGTTGTTTTCAATGTTATTCTCGGGAGTTATTGATTGATGTGTTAGTAAAATTCACCAAAACTTGAAATAATGTTTAAAAGTACATCAATGATAAATATCTTAAACATCTTTCAAGAATAAAAATGTTGGGTAGCAAACTTTTTTAACATAAAAATTAAATTCTGCAATTAATATCTACATCATCAGCTAGTATTAAGCAAACAGCACATTTTTTTTTTATTTGATTCACTTCACTTTCAACCAAATAAAATGAACAAATTCTAAGATACCTTGCACTGCTAGTTTTTCAGAAATAACAAGATGCACTAATCTGTCATATTGGTCAATTTCGAATAAATTTTTCAGGTTGGGCTCTTATGATATATGAACATTAAAATATTGAATTATGAAACTATTAAACTTTTCTCTATTTATAAGAGTAATTAAGACAGGATAATATGCATTGCTTAACAGTCATTGATGATATTCAATGTATTGTATGAGGAACAAATAATTGTTTGAAAAAAAATTAAGTATAAACATAAAGGTATCATTGACATAACTTACCTCTTTGTTATCATTAACAATGATTAATTCCACAAATCTGGATTTCTTATCGCTTTTATAGGGATTCTGCAAAACTGTAGAGCGTCTATTCTAAAAGTGGATGATAAAGGATCAAATAATACTGAATATAAAAAAAGGAATATATAAGAAAGCAATTTCAAATTTAAAACCCCACAAACATATTTACCCGCTTCAGCTCTTCTAAAACTTGAGCATGAGTTGCAGTTCCTTCAGCATTATGAAATCCTGAAAGCACCATTTTTTTAAGATTCATTTACATCTCTAATATAAAACACATAATAAATAGTGAATATTTGTATAAAAAATTATTTCTAATGCACAAACAATATCCATGTGCACACTATATTTTAACCCATATGAAATAGCAAACGCAAGCAATTTATTCACAGATTCCCTTACCATAAAAAAAATATATTTTTGTCATTTTATATAAACTATTAATTCAACCATATCATAAATAACAAAGAATGAAGAAAATGAAGGCTATGAGAGGAATGACAGCATTTCCTCTCATAGCCTTCATTTTGAATGAACCATAGATTTTATTCCACCGAAATTAAAACAGACTCAGCAACAGAAGTAAAAGAAATGGTGAGCAGACATTACATCAATATAACGAGTTAACCTTAGCATTCCTACATTTAATTTTTGACTCATTTCAATACAAATAAGAAAATGCTGGAGCATACTTCCATTGATCTATTCATAAGGTAAAACATTCTAAACATTTCATGACAGAATATGCAATCTATATGTCACATGCGATTCCAAAGCACAAGAGTTCAAAACAGATAATTACTTCCTATGTTCTGAAAAACGAGGATAACAACAAATTAAAATAATTTATTAATTTTTGTTTATCAGTAATTTATTTCCCTTAAAGAAATTTTTAATAATTTGTTCATGCTCATATTACTTTTGGTTCATAGCTGAAAACAAGTTCATATAACATGCAACATATATTCATTGGAGAAAATAATGTGTCATACTACAAAATTTCTTTTAACACAGCCCTCTGTAAAGTAAAAAATTATTAGATATCATACTTGTCAGAAAAAGCAAACAATTGAGCATAACAGCTAATTCATTAGCATAACAGCTTTGAAATTGTTCTGAATACACAGTCATGTAGATCCCCATCTTCATTAACAAAGATATCACAAATATCAAGGCATTTCAAGAATTTGATATTTACAATTTCTCGATTTGTATAACTCTTAATGATGGAAACGAGTATTGGGAAAAATCTGGAATTTCTTTATTTACTACATTTTGCCCACAAATTGGTCTTCTAAAACTGTAAGTAATAAGTGACAATAAAGAGTGATGCTTTAGCAATCAACCAAATTCCATTCTTGGATTAGGTAATTTCATTAATGGTGAAAACAAACATATTCAGAGAGATCCACAATATGTATATAAAAATACTCTCAAAAAGTTAATGTTATATTTATAAGGGAGAAAGTTTAAGACAGCTGCATATAATAAATAAATATTATTAGTATATTATATATATTAGGAGAAAGGGGGAAAAAATGAAAATCTGTCTTTGAGCAATTGAAGAAGTTTCAGATAATTTTTCAGAAAAAAAGTTAACTGTTTTAAAATACATTAATGCTTTTTTTAATGTACTTACCACAGCTTAGATTTTGTGCTTTCAAATCAGAAGCTCTGAAGAGAAAATGAGTTTTGTCAGAATTGTTGTCAGGCTGGATGTAATGTAAATCTTGTCCATCATAAATGACACCACTAGAAAAATGCATATAATCATTATTGGATAAAGGATGCATCATTTTCAGTTAAAACATTTCCACAAACTGAAAAATGTCAAAGTGTAAAAAGAAAGGAAAAAAAATCTTATTTCATCCAGTTTGTGGGTACCTATTCTAATCTGCATGAAAACATTTTCCATAACTAAAAATACTTTGCCATATTGAGGATTAAAAGAAAAGTATTATTTTTCTTAACATTATGAATAATTAATGAAGGAATAATTATTCTACCGAAACATGAATAATTATTGAAGGAAGGAATATTTTTCTGTATGTTGGTAATTGGAAGCAGATGGGGAAGGGGGGGTTATTTTTTGAATCTCAAGGAATTATTTTTTGAACCAACATTGGGAGTTATTCTTAATACATCAGCATGAATGCATTGTCAATATTTGTTGAATCATAAAAACGTTAGAGTTGAAAGTTCTTATGAAATCTTTTTGAGAATATGAGAACTGGAACCCAGACTCAGAAGAAATGCCTACACATATTTTTTCAATTAGGAGGCTTTTAACTTCAGTGTACATCTTTATGCACAAAATAAATTTTTAACAATTGAATAGGGCTTTTTTAATTTTATTTACCTTGATTTATAAAACAATTATCAATCAACAAAAAACGTAATTTTTACCTGATTCCATTACAAGTGCTAACAGCTGCCCATGAATTATTTATTCCTCGCATGTGACCTTGATAATAACAATGATTTGGATCCTATAAATGTAAAAAAAAAGCCGATTATAATACGGTAAGTCTTGGTTATACAGTTCCCTTCTACTGGCACATTAATTTTTATTCAAAAGTGAAAGCTTAAGAATATTTTCAGTCTAAAACTGATGTTCATATTAGTGATGTGTGTATCCTTGACAGTATATTCAAGAATACCCAAAAATAACCAGTAAAAAGGTAGGGACAGAGAAGAAATTAAGAGATAAAACAATAAATTGAAAACTTTCACTAATAATGGTTTATTTGTTTAGTACTTGGCATTATGAATGCCCTTTTCTGAAAATGATGCATATCATTAATAAGTAAATTCATCTACATAATCAATAGTACTTAACAGCATCTACTCTGAAAAGTTGTAATATTGTGACATTATGTTAATATTTAAAAACAAAAGTTTTAAATACAAGCGATTTATCAAATCAAAGAATGGACTAAAATGTACAAACATAAAAAATGGTTACATTAAGTTAGATGAAAGAATTTTTATTTAGCAAAAAACAGAGAATACTACAAAAAATGTCAAATTTATTTTAAAAACTTATAATTTGTTTCAGAAATATTTAATAAACAGTTTATTACAGAAGGATAGTACATACAAATCACAGTAAGGCAGATTATAAAAGATCTATTGCTAATTTACAACTTGGAGAATGTTACTACTGTACACAATATTCAATCAATGAATATTAATGTCCTTTTAGTGTAAATAATGTAATTGGGCAATCTTAAATTGATGTACAAGCTGCATTATTTTTCAATATATCACTAAAAGATTATAAAATATGTGCACGAAAACGAAAACATGATACAACAGTGAAACAATACAACTGGAACATGGTATATTAATGGTCTTAATTTGGTTTCATTGTGCATGACTATAAAACTAAGAATGGTGTTATAAGCCAGTAGCCTCAAACTAGAAAATAATTAAAAAAGTAAGCAAGTAATAAAAATGCTCGGATGACGTTTAATTAAGGATTTCAAATCAAGCTTTATCATAGGTCTGAAAACATAATTAGCAGCTGAAAGCAAAGCAATCAGTTTTTTTTAGGAAGGGGGAGTAGATAATCATACTTGGGTGTGAACATCCCATAATCTGTGACATAATCCCGATATGATAAGACTTTTTTCATATTGCAGGTATTATGGTCGGAGTGCGAGTCAATGATTGTGGGTTTATGGCATAAGAGCAAAATCTGGCTAAGCTCCGCCAAACATTAATCACAAGATTTCCCCCTTTTTAAAAATTCCATTAAGATTAAATAGTACACAAAAACAATAAATGGAAAGAAAAAAGACAATGTAAAAGGAAAGGATTAAATCTCAAATATGGCGTTGGTATTAAGGTCTGAGAAATATATCTTGTGATAGCTGATCAACATTCCTGGCAATATCAGAATAAGATGCTACTGCTTATTGGTGCCCAACAACTCCAATAGCTCATGTCATTTTCAGGGCTCGCTGCTTCTGAGATGTTTTCTATAAACATGTGTGAATCTAGTTAAAATTCCACACTTCAGTTCAACCACACGCAATTTCGGATATGGCGGCTAATCCCACAGTATCTAAAATTTGGAATACAACGTCCCAAAAGGGTAGTTCTGTTAGGCAAGGAATGTATTGAGACCCTATTAATAGCAACACTGCAGTGAAATATGATATGTAAAATCAGTTCTCAGATAGATCAGAAATACAATTATATTGATCAACAAACGTAGTTAGTTGAAAGAGGAAGAGAAGAAAAACCGTCAAAAATCAAATAATGACAATTAGGTTTTCTGCAAGAGCAAAAAACATTTTATTAAAGTTAATCAATTCTTAAGTTAAGCTCTATGTAATATGTTCAGCCCAGTGTATGGGAAGTATACTAAATATAGAGATCGGTCCAATGATTAAAATGTGGGAGAAATCTATGCTGACTTGAGATATAATTGATTCCCCCCCCCATACATCGATTATTGAATTATTTTAACAGAAAGACAGCCCCCTAAGCCTCAACTCAAATAACCAAGAAAGACAACTATGGTAAAAAGTATTTTTCAGATAATTCGATTTATTATTAATAATAATACTATGCACTAATGAAAAAAATAAACACAACTATTGGCAATGCTATTAGTAATTTTTAATCTAGGTAAAATGAAATGGATAAAAGTATTTTTAAACACTTTTACATGCTGCTTGTACAAATAAAGTATAAGTAATTACTAATAATTTAAAAAGGATTTTGGATTATAATTCCATTTGCCTACAGGATACAGCTCAGAGAAAATATTAATTCAATTTTCCTGAAGCAACAACACTTTCAAGATTTTTTTTTTTTTTTTTTGGGGGGGGGGGGGGGGATGCTATAATCAACATACTCTTTTGGTATGATTTGGTTTAGTTTAGAGATATTTATGGCTCTAGAGCGACATAATCAAATGATAAGGACGGTCCCCCGAGTTGATATTTGATCATCTAAACTTCTACACTGTATCACGTGAAGGTCGTGTTAAATATAACAAACCATCCAAGCTCAAATCTATAAAGGCACTAAGTCCATTTATTAAAAATAGTAATCAGAAAAGTTTTAAAAAGTAATAAGGCTTAAATAAGTTTAATTTAAAAGTTAGAAACCCAAAGATTAATATGTACAAGGGTTTATTGAAAAATGTGAATTAACAAGCATGCTAAAAATAATAATAAAAAAAAAAAATCTCAACAGTTCCTTTTATGCACACACATATATATGCGCATTTATTTCTATATAATCTTCAAAAGAAATGTGAAAGCTTTATATTAGGAATCATATTGGAATTTTCTAAGCTAGATCAGACAGATTCACCATATCCTACTTTAATTTCGTATTCCTTCTTACCCATTTTTTGATTTCTAGAAACAAATATTATTAAAGACAGAACAACTCAATTTCAAAAAAAATTTATCCAGAGAAGATAAATATTTCATGGATATTCAATACTCATATTCTCAATATAGTAAATTTTCTACACGCCTGAAAATATTTTGAAAAATATAAAGTTTTTTCTCATGAGTAATATTTAAATGTGGCTATTTCATTCAACAAAAAAAAAAAAAAGTGGTTGATTTTTCTAAGACCATTTTTACAATGAAACAAGTTTCATTTTCTATTGGAAAATCATTTTGCATATAGTTCTGGTTCAAATTATATATAAATCAGAAAAACTTACATTTTTCAATGGCAAATTAATCACATGACTTCCATTTTCATGATGTTTCTCAAAATAATGACTAGGAAATAAATGTTTGTTCATTTGTAAGTCGAGCACAAAATTTTTACTAAAAGCTATAAATCCCACAGTCAGTTTTTCTTCATTTCGGACCTACAACAGAAAGAAAATAAATAAACATAAATAAATAAATACACACACTCACTCTATATATATCAGAAATTATACGCAGGAAACATATTTTTGGAGTCATTTGATCTTCATAAAAATAACTTTTAATGCATATTTTCACTGAAATTTTGCTTCTCAAACTTAAAATACAGTACAACAGCCATTTCATTACAAATTTGATAAAACGCAAAATTGAAGGAGAGATTGAGGTTTTTCCATTTTAAATCACATCAAATCCATATTACATAACTGTTGCTCAGAGGCAACATGGGGGCTATTGGAGACGGACCACGTAATTTAGAAACTCAACAAAGAGAAGGTAACAACACCTGAGCTGGAACCTCCCTATGCAAACTTCCACACCACGTCTATGGGAGAACTAGGATCCTCGATAGATTTCATTTACATCAGTCCCTCTACACGGCGAATCTAGAGGCAGCAGGACTCGAACCAACGACTCAACGGAAACTACGCGTTCGCGACCATGACTGCTAGGCCATCACACCCACTCAGAAAATCCATAACACTAAATAATCTCATTTATTTTTCTTCCGACAGATTCAAACAATTTGTGCTATTATTATATTTATAATTCCAGAAGATAGAGATAAAAAGGTATTTTCACGTATCACATTAGAATGCAAAAGGAAATTTCTGAGCCTTCCAATTTTTATTCAAAATTTTATAGACAAAGAAATGAAATAATAAATAATGTAGTGTGAAAATAAACATAGTTAAGATACACATTTAAAGGTTTTAGAACAGTAAAAAATAATAAATGATATACATAACATTATGAGTATCAAAGTGAACAAGTTGTTCGCAGTTATCAAGTAACAATAAACAAGAATTAATAAAAAATATGGTATCCCAAAATTGACATATATATTCCAAGCATTTTTCCTAAGATGTAACCATTGCAGAATATAAAACACGAATAAATTTTTTTTCGAAACGTTGAGTTCTCAAACCGAAATGTGGCGATTAAAATGTGAAAAAATGAAAGTTTCGGAAATTTCTAAACATATGCAATGCAGCACATCAGGTATACCTTGTCGTAGCGTAGCGACCAAGGAAGAGACCAAAGAAATCACCTGGATGGCAAGATAGGCAGATTTGCAAACTACTTTCAGTCAAAAAATGCCTGCCCACCAAACTGCCTAGTCATGTCAATATCGAAATGAAGTTTCCTGGCTTCATCGTAGTTTAACAAGCTAGGAAACTTCATGTTTATCTAGGGACGTCTTAAGACTCCGAGAGGCCCTTATGAAAAAATAGGCCCCACCTGCGAACCTTTAATCGAATTTGGTGTATATACATGTACAGTTAAAAAAAAAAGCAATCCATAGTAAAATGAGGTTTTATGTGAATATTCGTTTTCTACATTTTGAATTCGTAAAATTTTGATATTTTCTCGCATGCTATTTTAATTTCTGTCTCATCCAAATTAGATATATTTTCAAAAAATCAAAACATTTCAAAAAGCTCCTCGTATTTTTTACAGCACGTTTGTATATTGAAAATTAGAGAGTCGATTATTGGTAAGCTTCTATTTTAAATTTCTGGCTGTGGCTGTATTCAAACGTTTAGTCAGTGTCTCTGTTTCCTTCAAGGAAAGTTACCCTATAACTGCATTGTCTTACACGTTTGTGATCACTTTGATACTCTCTTATAAAGGATACTTCCTTGGCTTTTGACTCATAATAATCAAAAGAGTCTCTTTTGGTTTTTATATATATCATTAACAATTTTACATCAATCGACAAATCCATAAGCTTACTATGGAGAAATAAGATTTACTTTGTCAATACATGTCAAAATGACATTCCAAAAGATAGTTAAAAATATAGTTTCAAATTCCTTCATCTTAATTTTTAATTTTTCAGCAGAAAGTCGAGTACCCGCTGCCTGTAATTCATCATTGATTAAACAATCCATGCTCATGATAATTTCTGAATATCCGGAGCTTAAACCTTAAATTGCACCTGAGCGTGCTGACCAACGTGTTTTTAATAGGTTTATCAGTACATTTTCATTTCTATTACAGCTCAAATTTCACGTTAGTACATTCCAACGATGGGTTGACGATGAGAAAAATTGTAAAGATTTTGGACAAAATCAAAGTAAATCGTTGCATTCTACTGCTTGAGTTTAGTTTTTATTAACGTCGCACTAAAAGCAACACGAGGGCTATTGGCGATGGACCTCGCAATTTTGAACCCCGGTCAAGTGACAAGGACAATACCTGAGCTGGCACCCCCTCTCCTAACTTCCACACCACACCACACCGACAGGAGGAGTTAGGGCCACGACAGATTTAACGTGCATCAACCCCGGCAACACGGCGAGTCTTTGGCAGTCAAGGATCGAACCCGCGACTGAACGAAAACCGCTGATCACGAATCCGAAACCATAACCACTAGGCTACCGCGGCCATTCTACTGCTTGAACGTCAATTAAATTCAAAGAATGTCCTGCAAATGGTACGTATATAGAGTATTTATTTTCTTCTTGAAGTCAGGCATGCAATTCTGAATATTTTCCAGACATATTCTTGGCATTATCGCATGACTAACCTCTACAATCACTGAGGGAAGTGTTATTTTCAAAAATGAAACCACAATATCCCTCAGATACTCTGCGATATGTCCATTAATAACAACAAAGTGCAAAAACTCTCAATGGGTGCACCATTTTGGACATATTGTAAAATAAAAGTGTAAATCTTTTCGTGTAAATACAATTAATAATTTTATAAATTATATTTTATAGGTATATACAGTTAATTGAAAGTTCACAGAAATAAGGATTTTTATTTTGGAATATTAAAAAAAAAAAACACCCGCATTCAATAAGTTAAATGCACAAAAAAGAAAGACGCACAAACAGGTTTAAATAACAAAAAAAATCTCCCTTAATTATATAATTATGAAATGGCAGTTAAAACAAATCAATAAAATAATAATAATAATAATAAAAACTAATAAATAATTGTAAAAAGATAGAATAAAAAACAGAGGACAGATTATTTTAGAAAACGTATTTGTAGTAATTTTCAAATGCAGTTTCCAGCTTACTAAATAACGACGTCACTGTAAATAGTTTCTCAAACACGTTACGAATTCCGAGAAAACTACATTTCTAGTACGAAGTCCACGCAACGAGCCATAAATCACCGTTATCAATGAGACACAGGGGAAATTTCATGAATAAAGGAGGAGTTGCATATTTTCTTTCCCCTCTTTTCTCAAATGTGTAATGCTGACTTTTCTAATTACTTGCAAGTAAAGGACTTAAAATTTTTTAAAATATATGCATTTGAAAGAGCATTCCCTGGTTTTATATTTTTTTATTCAATGATTGAAAATATTTTTATGGTCGTTTTAGTGTGCGGTATGTGAATTTTCAGATCTTTAATAAATATTTAAAAATACATGCAAAATATTTTCAAAAAAATCGAAAACCAGAGTAACATTTATTTTTTTCGCTCCTTCGAATTCATTTTATTCCATACAATTAAAAGCAATACCCTAGTTGTAAATAGAAAAGTACGAAACACCATAGGATTAATATTACGCTAGGAATTTCTTGGTGTCGTATCGACGGAAGCCTTAAAGGTTTTATCTTAATATTAACTGGAGTGTCCATTTCCCGCATAAGCGAAGTTTTAAAAAAAAATTATCAGTTATTAAAAAATAAATGACCAGTAAAATTTAAAATTAATAACCAGTTATAGCTTCGAGTCCACTTTTAAACCGGTACAAGATGATACACAGAAAAATTATGAATAATTTAGTATATGATGGCTCCATTTTTATTAATATCCTAAAAATAATCTAGAGATTTTTTTTTTAAAAAAAAAATAACACGTGTTTTGGAACAAGTTATTTGAAAAAGAACTGTTATTTTGCTATTAAGAATAAATACACTGTTCTAAAAATCATCATGCCATACCTCACGTAATATGCACATAACTACACTGGTGTTCAAAATTAAGAGAATTTGCATATTTTGTTGAATTTCATGAAAAGAATGAACGAAATGTAAAAATACTGCTTCGAAACAAAGATGCAAATCTTGTACGTAGAATACGCAATTATATACATGCGTGTGGGCGGAACTAGATGAAAAACAGGATTTACTAGCGCGCGTGCCAAAATCTGCATTTTGTTCACTAGCGCATTTCGCCAAATTTCTTAGTGTTTTTTACAGCAATCACTTAAATTAAAATTCAAACAGTAAAAGTGAGTAACAACCAACGTTTAGATGATGGAAGGAGGTGGCGAATTGTGGGTAGGCTAGAAGCAGGACAGTATCAAATCCAGATTTGTAGAGAATCCTATTTAACACCCAGCGTCGTGTTCAACTTATGGAAATAGTTTCAGGATACCGGATCCATCAAGAGGAAGCCTGAGAAAGGTCGTCCATGAGTCACGACGGCCAGAGAAGATCGCCATTTGTCCATTATAGCGAGGCGTAATAGGGATGTTACAGCTTCTCAGGTCTCTCATGAGTTGTTTGCGGCAACAAGAAACCGAGTTAAGGGTGATTGTTTCCAAAAGACTTCAAGAGAGAGGGCTGTTTTCAGGAAGACCTGTTGATTGCGTCCCGCTCAGTTCTGAGAACAGGAGAGTCCGCTTAAGATGGTGCAGATATCTTAGAGATTGGAGCATGAATCAATGGGTGACCGTTCTCTTCACTGATGAGTCCCGGTTCAGCCTAACGAGTGATTCTGGCCGTATTTTCATATGGAGAGAACCAGAGACCCGCTACCTTCCCTCCAATGTCCAAGAAATCAACCATTACGGTAGCGGAGGTTTGATGGTCTGGTAAGCCATGATGTTGGATGGTTACACACACCTACATGTCTTTGAAAGAGGCACTGTGACAGCAGAGAGGTATAGAGATGAAGTCTTGGAACCCTATGTTCGTCTTTTCAGGGGTGTAGTTCGTTCTGATTTCCTTTTAATGGATGACAACGCGAGGCCATTTAGAGCGCATCTGGTAGACAAATTTCTGGAAAGTGAGGATATTCGGAGGATGGATTGGCCAGACAGATCTCCAGACTTCAATCCTGTAGAGCATGCCTGGGACGCTCTAGTTAGGGCAATTGAAATCCGCAAGCCGATTCCGAGAACCAATTGCTACAGGAACTCATCAACTCCCTTATTTCCAGCATAAAATCACGTTGCGAGACCTGTAAGAGGAGACCATACCCCCTATTGACCCTTTTTTTTTTTTTTTTTTTTTTTGGGGGGGGGGGTTATTCTGCAAATGCTGTTTCATACCTTGAGACTGCGATGAGTGTTAAGAAGTGGGGGTGTTGTTTTGATGTGTGTG
>BMAW01050429.1:222486-259053 GCA_019974015.1 Nephila pilipes
CCCCCCCCCCCCCCCCCCCCCCCCCCCCCCCCCCCCCCCCCGTAAAGTTTTGGTTGACAAAAAGGAGGATCGAAAATAGAGAAAGATCGCCCGTGTTTACCAAAGATAATAAACCCCATGGGAAAGAAAAATAAAGAGGGTGCGACAGGAGTAGTATATAAATGGGGGTTCAACGCAGTGGTAATTTTTGCATAAGAATCGAAGAGTATAATTACATGACAAGAGAACTTCCAGAGAAGGTTAATGATGCATAATCGATAATTATTTTGACAATGAAACATTTCAATTTCTCACACAAATTCAATCGTTGGGCACCGTATGAGTAGACGTATACTAGCCGCAAATGCTTGCAGAAATTTGCTTCAGGATTAGAGGAAGTTCAATCTCTAGTTTTTGTGTGAAGAAAAGTGGGTGATAATACTAATCGCATTGGTGGATGTCGGAGAGAGGACATTCTGTTGGCGTAAAAGTAACTCACAAGCAAAAAAAGTTCTGTTTCTGGTTGAATTCTGTAAAAAGAACATCTGAAAATTAGTCACTCCATATCTACAATCCGGGCCGTACTGGAGCTCTAGTCAAAGAAAAATGCTGACATGTAATCATAAGGAAGAATATTTTGTTCCATGCAAAAACCCCATATAAGTCGGATCTCTCATTAGAAGTTGTATGGGAATTTGATGACCCAACCACCATACAGTTCAGACATTGAGCCACCTGATTTCTACTTATTTTCCTATCTACAATTGCATCTTCATGGAGCAGTTTTCTCTCACTACTGTTTAGGAAGTCAAAAATCTCAAGCCGATGGCTTTTTGAACTCCGAACTACCTGATTTTTTAGAGGGCTCCAAAATGCTGCCAAAACGTTGGTAGAAGATTGTCGAACGGGATTGGTGATAACCATCCACACTAATTTTAACGTTATTGAATTAAAAAAAAAAATTGAAATAAAAATTTATGTATATATAGAAGGAGATATTTCGATCAAAACGACGCTATCCAGATTATTTGTTTAGTTTAATTTTTTTTATTAATGTCGCACTAGGCGCACCACGAGTGTTATTGGCTACGGACCTCGCAATTTTGAACCTCGATCAAGTGACGAGGACACCTGAAATGACACACCCTCTCCTAACTTCCACACCCCACCAACGGAAGGACTTTTGACCCCAACAGATTTAACGTTCATCCTTGGCCACTAAAGACCCGCCGTGGGAGGGTCTTTAGTGGCCAAGGTTCGAACCCGCGACTCAACGAAAACCACCGGTCACGAGTCTGAAAACATGACCATTCGGCTACCACGGCCGTTATATATATCCAGAGTTTTCCAAATATTACACAAACATTAAAGATTTTTGGCATTCATCATTGTCATCAATTCTCATCACTCCAAACTGGTACACGAGGCCACAACATCTGAAAGTCATTCAACCCAATCCAACGCTGCCTCCCGAGCACTCCCCCAAATTGGCCATCCAAAAGAGAATTCCTTTTTTCTATGGCTATATTTGGTCCTTGGCCTTCCTCTCTCTTTCCATATGGAGATCATATTAATGCAATTCTTGTACTTAGAAAGTCATCAAATGATAACACGCGTCCAATCCATATCCAATGTCGTTTTTTAATTTGGGCGGAAACAGGTTTGGTATATGTTTTGTGGAACAAATCAAAATTTGTAATTTTATCAGACCAATTTTTTAAGAATCTTTTTGAGGTGCGTAGTTTAAAAGGAATTTCTGTTCCTGTGATTTAGAAAGTTTCCAAGCCTCACTACCGTAAAGAAGGACCGCAATTACTGTTACAATGAATACATGTAATTTGAGCTTAATGCTTATATTTGACGCTTTCCAGAATTTATACATTGATCTGAATAAATGTTGAGCTTTTTTTAAATCTAGTTTTTATCTCTTCACTGTGCCTCCCTGTTTATCTCCAAGATATGTAAACTTTGTTTTGTGATTTATTAGCGAAAAATCTTCATTTTTACCATTTATTTTCATTACTCTTTTGTTTTGCTTACATTTGTTTTAAAAACCCACTTGTTTGGCCACATCCCCCAGTCTCTCTTGTTTTTTTTTTTCCTGTATTCATGCCAGTAAAATTTAAGACAATATCTTCAGTAAACTCAAAATCTTCCAGTGCTGCATTGAAATGCAAACGCGACATTATCAAGAGTATACTTAGTATTTACACAAACATTAAGGGTAATAGGTATGACACAGTTTCAATTTTCATTCTTTGAATGTTATCAAAAGAGCAATCCAAAGTTAACAAAATTTAAATATGTTTCGGTAACCGGTGCAAACCTTTACCATAAAAAATTGCTTTGCATTACCTTATTTTGGAAATGATATTTTTTTAATTCTGGGTTCTAGTAGCTCATTTAAGATTACCAATTTAAAAAAAAAAGGAAGGAAAGAAACCGGATTAAATTTGGAATACAATGACTCTGCTCAAATAATAGTAATGAATATTTAAAAAAAATTATTAAATAAAAAATTAACCATTGTTTTAATATAGCTTTCTTGGTTATGAAGAAATCTAGACTATTTTTTTATTTTCATAATTCGTGAAATCCAATTCAGCTTTTTGCATTTGTACTTTGTTCCGTGTAACATATTATTTCACTGCTACAACAAAAAATTCCCACCCAAAAGGGTGGGGGGAGGGACTCAAGTTTTGCGGTGATTTAGTTTAGTTTTTATTAATGTCGCACTAGAGAAGCAACACGAGCCTCATAATTTTGAACCTCGGTCAAGTGACGTGGACGACACCTGAGCTGGCACCCCTCTTTCCTAACTTACACATCACGCCAACGGGAGGACTTGGGCCCCCCAAGAGATTTAACGTGCAACAGCCACGGCAACACGGTGGGTCTTTTGCGGCCAAGGTTTTCACTTTCTCTATACCTACGGCTAGAACTAAGCAGAACTGATCTTCTCGCTATACCTATAGAATGGCCCGAACCAAGCAAATGGCTAGAACTAAGCAAACGAAGGAGAAGGTACCTGGCACTATGCCAAGGCTCACGGATTCGTCGGCTGAAGTTCTAACTGATATTGATGAGACAGACAGCGAGTGCGACTTGGTCGCAATGGAGGAGGAGGAGACGAGTGAACCGACCCAATCGGAAGATCAAGTAAAATGCAAGGAAATTCAGGAAATCAGCAGAGCTCTGCCAAACGCCACAGGAAACCAAATGCATAATGAAAATTGCATCGCACTTGCTACAAAATTTCCAAATTCTGAATTTGTAGAAAAACTGGAAATTAACAAGACGGAACTTGAAAAGGCTAAAGCAAAGACAGCTGAAATTCAAGGTAGGCTTGATTTTCTTCTACCGTGTCCAGTGCACCCACCCTAAAATAGCTAAGAAAAGAGTTTTAGATCAAAATAATGGAGAAAACTCCACTTTTATCTCACCAAAAAAGACTGCTAAGCAGCCCAAATTAAATAAATTTCAACCTTTAGACATAGCAAATAAATTTGCAGCACTAAAAACTAATAGTCAATCTACGGTCGCGGACGCTGTTTCCACGTCCCCAGAAAAAGACAAAATTTTTCCGATTATGCTTAAATTCACGAATAATTATAACCTAATTTTACAAGAGGTCCATAGGATTGCACCATTATCCACAAACAAACTTGCTGGAAGCTACATTAAAGTCTTCCCTGACTCGTCTGACGAGCACAGGGAAATTACAAAATACTTTAAAGATATGCAATTAGAATTTTACATCACTCAACCCCAAAATTTAAGACCTCAAAAAATTGTAATTAAAGGATTACCTAAAACAACTGACTCTGATGACATCAAACAGGATCTTATCAACCAAAACATCAAAGTAGAAAAAGTAGTCCAACTCAGAAGATATAAAACTAAAGAACCACTCCCCATATTCATGGTGGAAATCAGGAAAACTAACGATGAAACTAATATCTATAAAATCTCTAGAGTATTATACATGCAGGTCGAAATTGACCAGTTTAAGAGAAAAAAGGGAGCAACGCAGTGTTATAACTGCAACTTCTTTCATCACTCCTCTACTAACTGCTCCATGTTAACCCGATGCTTGAAATGTGGTGAAAACCACAACACTGGGACCAACACTGCTATTGGGCACAACACTGCTATTGGGCAGTCACCCTCATCTCCTTCCCCGAGCTCAGATCACAACCCAGTTAAAATTACGATTGACTGCCATACTACGCATACTCTTCACCAAGGAAGCAACAGAAGAACTGACTGGTGTCTTTTCCAAAATACTCTTCGCAATAACTCTACCGAAACCTACAACTGTTGAAGAACTTGAATCGCAGGTCTCCGACTACACAACAGAAATCACAAACGCTTACAACACCTCACTAAACAACTACCACCACAAAAAAAAAAACTTTATCAGCAGGGAAATTAAAGAATTACTACGCTACAGAAATAGAGCAAGAAGAATTTGGCAAACTACCAGATCCCCTATTGATAAAAATCATCTTAACAGAGTAAACAAACTCAGACGTAATAAAATACACAACTTTAAAAGAGATCAACTAAAATCAACCCTTTCAGCACTTAACTCCGAACGTGGCTCCGTCTGGGGAGCTACAAAAGAGTTAAGACACAAAAGCTCAAAAATTTCAGCCCTTAACGGCCTAGCAAGTATCGCACTTAGTGACACTGTCAAATCCGAATTAATTGCAAAAACTCTTCAGAACCAATTCCAATTGAATGATGTACAAACTCCTCATCATGATAACATAATAACACATATCGTTCACAACTACCTAGCTAATGAAAACAACTATATCAACCACCCACCTATTCCACCTCCCCTTCCATCTGAAATCTGAACATATATAAATAAGCTTAACATCAATAAAACTCCAGGAAATGATCACATCACAAATAAAATGATTAAAAATTTACCATTAACTTTTGTCTTCACACTTACAAACATCATCAATGTCATGCTAGATCTCGGTCACTTTCCTCACCTATGGAAGACTGCTACTGTAATTCCAATCCTAAAACCTGGTAAAGAAAAATCGAATCCAGAAAGCTATAGGCCAATTTCTCTTCTTCCCCTTCTTGGGAAGATAGCAGAAAAAATCATTCTTAACAGAATGAATAACCATATGACTACCAATAACATCATCATTCCTGAACAACATGGTTTCAGACCAGGACTGTCAACCACTCACCAACTCTATAAAGTAGTTGAATTTATTAAAGCCACTCAAGCAAATCAAGAAAAAGCTGGGGCGGTTTTCTTAGACATCCAAAAGGCATTCGACCGAGTCTGGCATGCAGGACTTATTTACAAACTCATAAAACATGATTTTCATCCACAACTTATCAAACTTATCAATTCCTATCTTAAAAATAGATCCTTCGTTGTAAAAATAAATAACACATACTCTACGCCTAAACAAATAAACGCGGGAGTCCCTCAGGGCTCAATTTTAGGGCCAGCCCTTTTCCAAAATTATGTGAACGATATTCCACGGTCAGACAACACAATTCTCTGCATGTTTGCGGACGACACAGCGATACTTGATTAACACCAAAACATTAAAGTAGTAGGCCATCACCTAAACAGACACCTTGCTCACTTAGAGGATTGGTTTTCCAAATGGAAAATAGCCCTGAATGTTTCAAAAACGGAAGCCGTCCTCATTGAGAAACATTACCGACCACCCACTATCAACATTTATTTACACAACAACAAAATCCAATGGTCCCAATCTGCCAAATATCTAGGTATAATACTTGATAAAGCCCTCACCTATAACCAACGCATTACACAAATTCAAAATAAGTTTCGGCAAGCCGCGAATAAAGTTATTCCCTTAATTCGCCGAAACTCTGCTTTAGACTTTAATTACAAGATGCTTGTCTATAAACAACTTCTGCGCCTAATCATAACCTACGCTTGTCCCGTTTGGAGGCATACAACTCAAATTCATTACAATAAACTAGAAATTTTGCAAAATAATATAATACGTATGATCTGCAATGCTAGGTGGTTCAAGAGAAATGAAGACTTAAGAAAACCTTCCCAATATTAAAAATCTTATTAGTGAAATCTGTGATAAATTCTTTATCAATATTCAAAATTGCTCCAACCCATCTATCTTAGAAACTCATGACTATAGAAATCTAAAATATAAATATCACCTCCCAAGAATCAGAAGATCTACAATATTTATAAATTAATCAACTCCCTTTTATATATCCTTACCATCCAACACTGTCGACCAATCAGATCACTGCTATTGGGTCCCTCGTCGAAACCCACAACTTAACACGCCCACTCCAGATCAACTAATGCTGCTGCCTCCTGATTGGACAAGCGCCTTCACCCTGTACCTCCCCACCCATCCTACCATCTCAATAGAGTTTTTCACGTAAATTTATTATTTCAAGCTAATTTTAATTTTTCATAATTTTTATTCTTAAATTATGACTTAGTTTACTCACTCATCTTAAATATCCAATTGCACTGGACACTTGAAGTTATCAAGCAAATATTACCACACCAGAGTTTTCGGCCCAACAGAGCTAGGTACTCTAGGAAAATCTGTAATTACGAACCAAGCAAAGGCTTCCGTTGGGTTACAAGCGTAAGCCTCCGGACCCGCCGAATGATCAATGTTAACGTATCAAATCACTAACTGAGAATCTCAATCTCAAACAACTGGATATATCGCAAATGGAAGCATTTCTTGAACAAAATGCAATGGAAACCTTCCTGAACAAGACAGAAAAAAGGCCCAGGAATTATTGGATGATAGAAAATCTCTGATAGGTAAGATTTTGGATCTTTTTCCGAGCACAGTATGCAATGAACATATATACTACGATAATTTAGAGTATTAGCAAAAGGATTAGGTTTTAAAAAACTCCCCCAATGTAAAGAAAAGAAAACAGTTGAACAAGAACCGTTTACTTATCGCTCCCCTGCTTAAAAAGCGAAAACAACACGGAAAGAAATTTCTCTCAAAATCCTGATCAAAAACAAATTTGATATCCTTATGGATCTTGAAGACCAAAACCTAGATACGGCACCCCCCCCCAAATAATCCAGCACCGCTATTAAAAAATACAACGCCAAGCCAACCAACTACAGCGCCGCACCCTCAAACTGCAGCACCGCTCCAGCAGGCAGCAGCTCCACAACAACAAAACCCTGATTGCGATAAAATGCTCCCGATAATGATAAAATTTTTTCCAAACTTTAAATTGATTCTTAAAGAATTAAACAAAGAAGCTCCAAATACTGAAGCCACACTTTCTGGAGACTTTATGAAAATCCACACTGATTGCAGTGATAGCCACAGGCAAGTCACCAAATATCTTAAAGAAAACAAAATTGACTTTCATGTCGTGCAAATAATTTCTCAAAAACCACTGAAGATAAAATTGAAAGGATTACTAACTACAACTAAAACTGAAAATATCAAACTAGAACTTGAAGAATTACATTTTAAAGTTCTAAATGTGATTCAATTCCGACAATTCAAAACTAAAAGACCGTTACCAATTTTCATGGTAGAACTAATAAAAAACAAAGAAAACGAAAAAATCCAAGAACTTAAAAAATGCCAAATTATGACAATAGTAGTTGACAAATACAATATTAAAAGGAATGCCACGCAATGCTATCAGTGTAACCTTTTTAATCACTCCTCAAAAAACTGCTACTCGCGACCACGATGCTTAAAATGCGGTGGAACACATCACTCGCGAATGTCAAATCAAAGAAATAATAAATAACCCCACCTACATCAACTGCAAACAAACGAGACATATTGCCTCATGGGCTGGGTGTCCAAGCTATCCAAAGCCGAAAAAAGGACAAGTCAAGATGGAAGTCCGGCAGAGAAACAAATATACTACCAAATCAAACTTTCTCCAAGAGGGAATCACCTACGAAAATAAATGAAGCTCTGAAAATGCAACGCAAAATCCCGAAATAAATCAAATCCCAGAAACGGAGGAAAATCATGAAACAAACTTAAATCACAATAACCCACTAAAAAAAAAAAAACTGGAAAAGCTAACTCATCAAGATCACAAGATCATCAAGAAAAGCTAACTCATCAAGTGACTTCACAATAATTGATGCCATAACTGAACTTAAAAAAATTCTTTGATTTGATCTTAACGATTGGTTTGGTTTTATTAACGTCGCACTAGAAGCAACACGAGGGCCATCGGCGTAATCAAGTGACGAGGATGTTACCTGATTAGTTTTAGTTTAGTTTTTTATTAACGTCGCACTAGAAGCAACACGAGGGCTATTGGCGACGGACCTCGTAGTTTTGAACCACGGTCAAGTGACGAGGACGACACCTGAGCTGGCACCCCCCTCTCCTAACATCCACACCACGCCAACGGGAGGACTTTGGGCCCCGAACAGATTTAACGTGCATCAGCCCCGGCTACACGGCGGGTCTTTGGTGGCCAAGGATCGAACCCGCGACTGAACGAAAACCGCCAGCCGCTATCCACGACCTTGACCACTAGGCTACCGCGGCCCCAGGATGTTACCTGAGCTAGCACCTCCTCTCCTAACCTCCACACCACGCCACGGGACTTTGGGCCCCGACAGATTTAGCATGCTTCAGCCCCGGCTACACGGCGGGTTTTTGGTAACCAAGGATCGAGTGAGTGAATGTAAAGTTTATTGAAGCGAGAGCCAGATATGGCTATGCTGCGCCAAACAAGATTAAACTGTGGTCTAGACGTGAAGTTGAAAAAAAAAAAAAAGGTAAAAATGGTTGACAAGAAGGAGGGTCGAAAATAGAGAAAGATCGCTAGGGTACCCCTGGAGTGCGTCACCCGTGTTTACCAAAGACAGTAAACCCCATGGGAAAGAAAAAGATCACTTGGGTGCCTCAGGGTCATGATGCCCGTACTTACCTGAAGAAGGCAAGTCCCTGAGGTCCCCTGATATAATCCCCAGGGTGCCCGGCTATACCCCCAGACGCTGGGTACCTATTTTAGTCCCTTTTACGACATGCATGAGCTACAGTGAGATTATTCTGTCATCCCCGGTCACCACACGGGTATAACCAAGGATCGAACCCGCGACTGAACGAAAACCGCCGGCCACGAGTTCGAAACCATGATCACTAGGCTACAGCGACCACTTATTAAAAATTGAATACATTAGAATTTAAAGTTATTTTTTCATTACTTTTTTTTAATTAAATTAGAAATTAAACACTATTTTTATTTTATGTATGCTGATATATGGGGAAGGGGGTCGTTTGAAATTTTTAAGAGTGGGAGAGGAGTCGTCAGACTAAAAATAAGAACCCCTGCTTTATAGAGCAAGCAAGTCAAAACATTGTTCACTATACAGTGATTCAAAAAAATATTGGGGCAAAAGAAACTTTCCAACATCTTTCGAAGGAAAAATTAACTGTTTAAATTTAACCGATTGTTTTTTAAATTTCTGATGACAAAATAAAATTTAAAAAGCTCCAACTTAAAACATTATTAAATAATTATAAAACTGCCTAGTTAAATTGGTCTATTTCTACTAACTGAAAGCAGTGATCCAAAATGTACTCGGATATTGTAGATACAAGTGTTTATAAATAGCCAATTCTGACAGATTAATCGCTCAAAAAAAATTTCTTATCTCATTTCAGGTTTGATTTGAAGCTCAAAGTATTGCTTTTGAGAGTTGCATTACTAACATTGTCGAAAAATTCTGATTTTTTTTTACATTAAAAAACTTAATAGGTGTCTAAATTATGCTATTAGGACAAATTATAATTAGACTTATTATTAGGTTATCAAAAACTTATTATTAGAATGACAATTGGTGAAATTTTAAAAGTAAATAAATCTACAGATCATAATATTATTTCGAAATACAAGGTAAATCTAGTTAAAAACAAGTCACGTGCAGGGCGTTTCACAGAGCGAAAGGAACAGAGAATCGTAGGAATATTGCTTGCAATCCTACAGTAAAATAGATATTGAAAGTATGTAAGAGGTTTAACAAGCTTCCTATAGTGAAGAAACTGTCAGAAACATTTAAAAAGTGTAATTATTGTAGGTTTTTAGCAAGGGGAGAAAAAAAGAAAAAAACACCACAATCCGTTTCATTACAATTCGCTAAAACCTACATTCAAAAACCTTCAGATTTTTGGAAATCGGTTATATATATTTGAAGATCACAGCACGTACAATATTTTTGGAAGTAATGGAAACCAGACTTCTAATATTGAATTAGAAATGAAGAATATTACGCTTTTAAAACATGGTGGAGATAACCAGATGGTTTGGAGCTGTACGAATGCTGTCGGTGTCGGAAATTTCTACTTAATTGATGGAGACATATTTGTTTATTTAAATATTTTGAAACAAAACACTCAACGCATAGGCATATTATCAAATTTCAAACTTGATCAGGACAATGACCCAAAACATAATGCTCATAATTTAATTTATTTCAAAACATAAACAATTATTATGTACTATTTGCAGACTTTTATATCATGCACGGCATTTGCTTCGTTTCATATCCACATGTAATCAGAACTCCTACACAGGGGCACATTTCAATCTTCATTTGAAAATGATGTGGTGAAAATTTGGAAAATAGTGTCCTTGATAAAAATTTTTGTGAAGCGACGCTGCGATCGCCCTTTTAAATGTACTGTTTAATGATTGGATGAGAGTTAGTGCGTGAGCCGTTAGTGAAGTAGAATGATCGGAACGCCAAAGTGACGATTCCGAAATAAAGTTTGATGTTATTAGAAATAGATTAAATAACTAATACAAAGTCCACTTGTAATTTTGGGAGCAGCAGTAGCACTGCATTAACAAATAGTATTCACAAATTTATAATTTCCGACAAAAATGATCTTATAGAAAGACATGTATCAGAATGGGAAAAAAATTGGAAATTTTTATGAAAATCTAGTGAAATCCATATCTAAAATGCTGAAGAAATTCATAAAACTTACCACAGTATTAAAAATATTTATAGAGCTTTTATAAAAAGTTATGTTTGCAAACTCCTATACTTTTTTTCATCGTTATTTTTAGTAATTACACCAGGGTGGTACAGTTTTTAAAATTATGATCAGTACGTTTCAAAGTTAATTTTGAGCTCTTTAATTTTATTTAAATATCAGTTAAGTTTTTATTAACGTCGCACTAGAAGCAACACGAGGGCTATTGGCGACGGACCTCGTAATTTTGAACCACGGTCAAGTGACTAGGACGACACCTGAGCTGGCACCCCCTCTCCTAACATCCACACCACGCCAACGGGAGGCCCCGACAGATTTCACGTGCATCAGCCCCGGCTACACGGCGGGTTTTTTGCGGTCAATGTTCGAAACCGCGACTGAACTAAAACTTCCGGCCACGAATCCGAAACCATGTCACTAGGCTACCGGGGCCTTTTTAAATATCAGATACGCCATGCAAGAAAAATATCTTAAAATTAGTTGATTATTCTATCAAAAAACTTTGAAAGTTTGTTTTGCTCCAATACTTTTTTGAGCAACTGTACAGTTTCATATTGGCATATAGTAACTAATACAATTTTTCTGTAATACTGTACATTTCTAAAATCTAATTTTGAAAGTTTTCAAATATTTAAAGTACTGTGAAAAATTAAGACTTAAAAAAGGCAGACCACCGAATCAAATAATTCTTCGAGTATCAGCCTGGGCAAGCGTTTTACTCTTGTTTTATTTTAAAACATTAAGAAGGAAAAGCATGGAGCAGAACACAGCAGAAGACAAAAAAGGATGAGAAAAAGGAAAGAGACAATTTTTTTTCCCAATTTTTTAATTTAATTTGTTTTTTTTTTTTTTTTTTTTTTTCCCTGTCCAAAATACAAGTATTTCGGGGTTTTTTTTTATGATTCATATAGTAATGCAAGATCGATATTAAAAAAAGGATAGTGGTAGTTAAAATTTAACAATATGAAATATAATAACCAAAATGGTCTTATGATACAAAATAGAGAAATTAAGCATTTTATAACATCTTTCCTGAAGGGAGAGGGGAGAAGTGAAAGGAAGAAAAATTTATTTCCTAAACACCACTGCAGTGTCGAGAACCTCAGTAGCGATCAAGATTATAGGTGTTGCAAGGAAAAGCAGTAGAGATGAAATGAACCTGGCCGAATATGCGATCAAAAATGAACGAACGCTTGATGGATTTGAAGTAGGAATAAGCTGAATTACTATTGGTTGGCGCTGAGCCAGCGAAATATTACTAATGGTCGAAAAGGATTGTTGGGAAGGAATTTGTTCGACTTTTGAAAAAATTTAAGTTTTTATGGGGGGGATATAAATTAAAGTAGTTGTTACATGTTTGATATGGGTAGGGGTTGATACCGCAGTTGTGTGCAAAAAGTGTTTGGGCTGATTAAGGGGTTTTCGTGGTAAGAAAGTGTGTAGTAGAATTTATAGGTGAGATGTTTTTTTTTTTTTTTTTTTTTTGATTTAATGGAATTTTAAGGTTGTGATGAATTACGGTATTGCGGACAAACCAGGGCGCGTTAACAATGATGTGGAGAATTTTATTTTGTAGAAGTTTTTTGAGGTGTGTTTTGGCGGCATGACCCCAAATGGGGAAAGGATAAAGGAGGACAAGGTGGATGATTTGTTTATAGAGCAAAATTTTATTTGAAAGGGAGAGGTGGGAGAAACGACCAATAAAGGGGATGCATTTATGAACTTTTGCCCAGCAATTGCCGATAATTTGGGAGATATGCTTTCGAAAGGTTAATTTAGAATCCAGGTAGACTTCTAGATATTTAACGCAGTGTTACGGGAAATGTCGTTGAAAAATAATTTGAGTTGATTTGCAGGAGAGGGAACATGACCTTTGCGGAAGATGATGGCTTTTGTTTTTATCTGTGTGCAAAAGAGTTAATCATTTTTCAATTTTGTTGAGGTGCTAGTGAATTTTTTTCCTGGCTATGTTGACGTTGTTGGATTAAACGAGGATGGCTGTGTCGTCATCAAAGAGACAGATGCTTGAGAAGGGAATATGAGGGAAGTCATATGTGAAAAAGGAGATAAAACTGATCCTTCGGGACAGCCTGCAAGAATTTTGCCTCTAAATGAAAATTCAGAATTAACTTTAACTTGGAAGGTGCGATTCTTGAGGAAGCAGTTCATAATTTTTATGATGTAATTGGGGAAATAAGCTAATTAATTTGTAGATGAGACCGTCGTGCCAGAGATGGTCGAAGGCTTTTTGAATGTCAAGAAAAATATCGACAGAAATCTGTTTATTATTGAACCCTTCCGTAATTGTGTTGACAACACGAAGGAGTTGGTGTATAGTGCTATGTTTATGCCGAAAACCCAACTGAGAATAGGGGAGAATGTAATTCCAATTAATATGACCAAGGATCCGTTTCAGGATAACTTTTTTCAAAAATTTCAGAAATAGCATTAAAGAGGCTGATAGGACGCTAAGAATTAGGAAGAGAGTGATCCTGGCCTGGTTTGGCAAAAAGGATAACAGTGGCGTGCTTCCATTTGGAAGGAAAATAAGAGAAAAGAAGGCATTTGTTGAATTTTTGTGATAAGAGTGAGAACATTCGGAGGAAAGTATTTAAAGGCGATATTGTGGATGTCATCTACGCCTGGGGCTTTGCGTATATTAAGGTTTTTGATGATTCTTGCAATTTCGGATGGGGAGGAGAGGGGTGGGAAGGTTGTGTGTCGTTTGTGGCAGATGAGATGAAATTAGAAACGAAATCGATAATTTAGTCTGTGTGTTGCGTGTCTGTTGGGGAACTACTATTAACTTGGAAGGATGTATCCAGAAAAAGAGCAAACAGATCTGCTTTCTCCTTTGCAGAATAGACCATTCCCTTAGAGCCGGAAAGGGCGGGGGATAGGAACGATTTTTTTTGTAATTTTCTTGGTAGCATTAAACAGGCTATTGTCTTCGACATTTAATCCTTTAAGAAAATTTTCCCATTTTTGATTTTTGTGTTTGTGAATTTCATCTTTAATTTGTTTTTGAATTTTGTTTAAAAAAAAGTTTTGAAAGAGGGATATCGAAAATTCTGCCAAACCTTACGAATTCTGTTTTTTTGTTTAATAAGATATCTGATGTGTGGGGAGAGGAGATAAGGGAGTGAAGTAGTGATACTTTTGGTTTTGCTAGCTGTTTTAATTGAATCTTCGATTTTAAAAGCGAAAGAGGAAATGGAGGAGTCGAGATCTTCGATATTTTGAATAGAGGGATTACGGGAGACGGTATGTGAAATAGTCTCTCTTGTGTTCTGAGATGAAATCTTTGAGTTCGTCGATTTCGGTTCGCAGGCCATTAGCATTCCAACTTAGAATAAGAAGCGAGGGTGAAAAAAGCGGGAGAGGACTAAACATTAAGACCAGATATTGCAGATTTGTGGGATGGTATTAAATAGAATTTCAAATTTTTGGCATGTATTAATGTTTGGGTTGGAGAATTGAGAGGTGAAATTTTTGAAGAGATCTATGTTTTTGGTGATTTTGTTCATGTCAAATAATTTAAAAAAGCTTGCAATTTCAGGGAAATTACATGATGAAAAAGGAGGGGTATTGTGATCGGATGGATTAATGGTGGGTGTGGAAGTTTGGTCGAGGAGTGATTGTGAGCTAGTGGGGAGTGTGAAATTTTGAGAAGGCGGTGCTTCAGTGTGTTTTGGGCATTTCGTTTTATTGGTTGGGTATTGCACGTTTGCGGAGGGGTTCAATTTTTATTTTAAGATATCCAAGATGGTCAATTGAGAAAATTTCTTCATTTTTGGAGTTTTTAAGAACTTGAATGAGGAAGAGGGGCTTTGCTTGGTTGGTTTTACGGGATTTCATAATGTGACAGGTTTCAACTTTGTATCCATAACTGTTAAATTCGGAAATGATAGCCGCTGGTTCAGCGTCGATTGGGAGACCACGAATTACAAATTTAGTTAGTTTTTCAAATCCCATACTTATGATCTCCCCGGTGAGTTTGTTGACGGCGATAGTTTTTTCTGCATTGCGCGATGAGATTCGATGGATGTTGAGAAGAGTTTAAGATTAGTGCCGTTGATTTTGCCTATTATTTTTTCAGAAGTAATATTGTTGATTGAAGTGATTAGTTCTGTTAAATTTTTAACTTTAGTAAGGACTATTGTTAGGATTTTAGGTGTAGCGGGGATTTTAGTGTCGGGTTCATTTTGATTAATATCAAGTTGTTCGAATCTATTAGCAAGATGGGATTGTGTTATCAGGTCTGGATTTTTTTGAAAAATTGTAATGATCTGTGATTTTAGGGGTGGAAGACACTTTTTTTTTTAACGTTTCTGAGTTTTAAATCAATCATTATTGTTGGGGTTTGAGGGAAAGGAGAAGAAGATTGAGTTTTAAGAGGGTTTTCAGTTTCATATTTATGATTAAGGTAAGCGCGGAAAAGCATGTATTCAAATTTTAAAATATTTCGGTTTTGTGTATTTGTAAGGGTCGGTTTCCCGTCAGGGCCAATTTCATCAATTTTGCAGGAAAGAAGTTCGGAAATTTGATTAAAGTTATTAACATTGATAAGTGTAACTAATTAAGAGCATTGCACCGTTGTAAGATAAGAATTTGAGCTCAGGCTGGCACTTACTTTGTCGAGAATTGGAGAAATGTTTGTTGCAACTTCCATGACATCCGAAAACCGGCATCCGTAGTTCCGGCGTTAGTCATCTTGTTCGCAGTCGGTCCAGGTCAGAAATCGGTAGGTAGGAGGGGTGGCTTAATCCCAATCTTAGGAAAAGCAGTGAAGAAAATTGTTTGCGAAAGCAGAAATATAATGATGCAAACGGATAGCGAAAACAAGTGCGACCGGAGAAGAGGAGCGAGCAGAGAGCATGGCCAAACAGCACGGTGTCGAAGCACCCAATGTAAAAAGGCAGAGAATTATAATAAAAAAAATCTAATTACCTTAATAGATCTAAGATCTCGTTTTTCTCTAGCTTCTGTATAAATTGAAGGTTGAATTACAGCATGCCCGTAAAATTGGCTTCGTGGATCTATGAAGAGAAAGAAAAATTCTTTATTAATGACCAGTAAAAGTGATTATATATATATTATATATATATATGTGTGTGTGTGTGTGTAATAGTAATTACTTTGAATCTTTACACACACCACAAGTGGATGTAAAGATAAAAGTAACTACTTATTATACACATATATAATGATTTAACTTTTATTTCTTAATTTTCCCATTCTCTAACTCAAAAGTAAAGAGTTCATTCTTATTTTCTGATACAATTCCAAATCATCCTTTATTTAATCGATCTGGCTCTCATGAAAATCAGCTGAACTTATAGTTCTCACGATTGAAAATCTGTAGGGATAATCTCTACTAGGCTGTTGGAGATCATTTAAGTCCCTCAGAATGCCTACATCTTAAACCATGTGATCAATTACGTATAAGGGGGAAATCCCTTCTATAAAAACGAAGGTAAGGAAAAAATTATCTCTCTCCTGCACTCTTATGCTGTACATCATAAGGAGGAGATGCGACTCCAGCCATATGATTATACTCTCTCTCTCTCAGTTGAAGTAGAATAAACAACAATTAAATTTAAACTTAGCCTCGGCATATACAAGAGGAAATTTTGTAACAGAATGTGGTGCTAAATTATATTCATTTATTACATTTTCCAAAAGTTTAGTCCATGGAATTTTAGTAAGGAAGGAATTAACTTTACACTTTAATTTAGTTACAATAGATTGATTCGCACGCTCACATTTTCCGTTCGTTTGTGGTTGGTGTGAAACAGTTAAAAAATTTTTTTTGATATTGTAATTTCTAAGGAAATGTTTGAATTTAGATGGGGAAAAGCACCACTTTTATCAGTTAGTAATTTAGATGGCATTTGAATTTGAAAAATTTGTTTTAGAATGTTAATATAAGTTTCACAATTTTCATTTTTTGGAAGGGAAAGCCCAAACATATCTCTGCATGATCAATTACAATATGAAGACATTTTTTTTTAAGAGTAATACCAAATAAATTCTCCAACAGTATCAACAGAAAGACATTCAAAATATTGATCAGAGGGGAGAACAGTCTGTAAGAAACCAAATCTCTTTTGCCTTTTCTTTTTATTTAGTAGACAAACATGACAATGTTTGACAAAAGCTGAAAAGTCTTGGATTAATGTGAGGCCAGTAATATTGGGGAGTAATTGAGTTTATTAATTTTTGAGTACCTGGATGTCCAAATTGTCCATGAGCATTTTGTAAAACTTTTCTCCTGAGAGAAAAAGGTACAACAATCTTAGACTCAAATAATAATAAATTGGTTAAGTATATCATTTTTTTTTTATTGCCTCATCTAGCTCAAGTAAATGCACAATGTGTTGGATATATTGGACAGTAGGATGGCTTGATATAACATGTCGGCTTCAACATTAGCTGTCCCTTTTAAGTATTTAACTTCATAATCAAACATGCATAATTTTAAAGACCATCTAAATAATCGACCCCTTAAATTTTTTAATATTCTTTTAGCCAAATAAGGGCAGCATGATCTGTATGAATTATGAATTTTTTCCCCATGTAAATAAGAATAAATAAATAATGAAAAAAATATTTTTTTCCTGTCCCCTTTTGTTTATATTACATCCTGTACACGTACTGTTTTCACTCTTTGGAGTTTTTTGGTGTTGTTGTGACTGCTATCACAACAAGATAAAAAAAAAATCAGTAGTCGTACAGAGGAATGAGGGTCTTCCCCGAGTACTGGGGTCAAGTACTCAACTTGTCCCTAATCTGGCTGGTCCCGACCGAAGGCAAATGGGAGAAGTGCGAGGCCCTTAAGCGAATTTCTTCGAAATTAATATTATGACCATATAGTGTTTTCGAACTTGGGTATAGTCCTACATGAAGTTCCTTTAGCTCATGGTTTCTATCCATCACTGATAAGAAGCATGAGCAAAAAGGAAAGCGACCTTCTTAATTTTGGCCTAGTCCAAAAGAGTATCTTGTGGTTCATATACCACTAGTTTACAAATTCTGTGGATCAAACATAGCCACAAACAACACAAGCATAGTTTCTTTTATATTTCATTTCAACATAGAGTGTATTTACAAAAATATTTTGAATTGTATGTGTTCATAAATTTTTTTTGTGTTTTTATATTGTGTTAAATCGCACGAATGTTGGTACATTGATAATTTTGCATTAAACAATTAACATTCCTTCAAAAAAAATTAAAAATGTTTTACATAATGCATAAACACTGAAATATATTCTTATTTAGGATTGGACTTCTTACTTTGTGGACAGAAACCATTAACTTAAATAGTTGTATCAGCTGAACTTATGGTGTTAACAATATTATACATTTGTCATGTTTTATACAATTTATTTTCTTATATTTCTCTTTATCTTACTCATGATTATTTGTTATGACATATTTTAGTGAGGTAGCATTTCAATTAATCCATGTTTACGTAACTTATTCATGTGCAATTTTTTTAAATTCATTCCTTTATTGAAATTATTAGTGTTTAGTAAAGATGAAGGGATTTTTACGTATTACCCTTTTTAGGTATAAATTTTGTGTGCAACTCTTAATCTAAAATTTAATATTTTTCTTAGACACCCCGGGGAGGTACGGTTGTGTGTTTGGGCCCAACACATATCCGCGTCTAACGGGGGAAGGGGGGAATTTGTAATGAATCAACTTTAACATTTTCCAATTTTCCCATTCTGTAAGGAAAAATTAAAGAGTTCAGTCTATATGTAACAATAAAGCCTATAAATATTTAAAAAAAAAAAAAAAAAAACTTACACTGACATAGAAAGAATCTGTAAACAAAATTTGACATGTAGAATAGTAGAGATTAATCGGATAAAATTATGAGTTTATCTTGGAAACCAGTTGAAATGGGATTACATATGGAAGCATATTCTGCTGCAAATGTTGCAGTTTGCCTTCTACAACTTTAACATACGTTGACAGCCGCGAGTTTTGATCACTCTCTGGTTCAATGACAGTTTAAAATACTTTTAGTCTGCTCTCGATGAATTAATAATTTGAGGGGGGGGGGGCCTGAACAATATCCAAAGATGGTATTCAAAGGTATTTGGCACGTAGTGTAGGCTGGAAAATTTCCGACTTGAGTGATAAACATATCTCTTTCGCGCTATAGTCAATTAGGGTAATTGGAGGAATTTCACAGTTTTAAAGTTAAAAGAGCCTTAAGATTTATTGTATTTGAGGGGAACTGCTTTCTTTTTTGTGGAAAGGGGAGGTGCGGAAAGAAAGGAATATACTTAAAGAATTAAGTTCCTTTTCTCCTAGTTAAAATAAATTTTAAAGAAAGAGAGGACTACTAAAAGTGTTAAAGATTAAACATGTAAACTCCTCTCTCTCTCTTTATCATTTATTTTTTATAAGGAAATATTACTAATAGTAGTAAAAAATAACAATAAGAAATAAATAACTGAGGAAAAGTTATAGTGAATAAAAATGAAAATAAAAAGAATGTAAAGCATCTATCAACAGAAATGTTGCTATAGATTATTTTACAAGGTGTCCAAATTTAAATTATAAAAACAATCAATATAATGATTATTTAACAGTTTACATAAATATATTTAATAAGTATTAATTTTGTAGCACAAAATTTGTATATTAATTTATCATGTCAAAACTAAACTAATAGTAAACTTAAATTTTATTTCTTCTAATTGGATATATTACGGTAGAACTATGTATTCTATTAAAACATAATGTTCCCTGAAGTTAAAATTACTTAAACTTTATGAGTAAATCCTCATTAATTCAGAAATTCAGGCAGAAATAAAGTATAAGTAATTGAAAAGTAACTGTGAATATTTTCTAGTCAAATTCATTTATAAAAAAGCATCCCCACCCCACAAAAATTGGTCAATATAAATTTTTGTCGTTCACTTCTTTTAGTTCTATTACCCTAGTAGTAAGTTTTAGAAAATATATTATTGTCATAATACATTTAGGGGGAAAAAAGGTTTTAGGACAGAAAGATGAAACTTATGTCTTTTTCAAGTATGAAACATCATCATTTGTCTTTATCTTCAACAGGTTTCTTTTCACATTAAAATACAGAAAAGAAAAAAAAAAAATCCAAATGTTACGAAAAACACTTTCTAAGTAAGACCACCGTACCAGATGAAACGCGTTTAAATTTTTAAATATATTTATTTTTATTTATGCCCGTTTACAAAGTATAAGCAAATATGATTGTTGTAAATAAGAAATTGATGATTTTTCCTTCCTTAGATAATTTTATTGTTTATTAATATCGCACGTAGAAAAAACACGGAGGCTTTTAGCGAACGATTTCGCAATTAACCTTGGACAGGTGACGAGGGCGACACTTGAACTGGCACCTTCCTCTCCAAACATCTACACCAGGCCAATGGAAGGACTTAGTGCACATTAAATCTGTTGATGTTCCATCTCCGCTACACTGCGGGTCTTAAGTGGCACCAGAACTCGAACCCACGATTCGACAGATATAACGTCGACCGCGAGCTCGTGACCATGACTTGGTATTAGACATTTCAAACAAGAATGGCAGTTTAAGCAGTCATTGAAGACATGAAATATCCTGGTGGAATTGGAGTTTATTTAATGCGAGTGACTAGGATCTCGCTGGATTTCGATGCAAGAAATTTCATCTCGCCCGATGTAGATATAAAATGAAGCAACGAAGAAGAAAGAAAACAAGCAAAACAAATCGATAAATTAAAAGACTAAAACCTAGGAAAGAAATGGAAAGAAACAAGATGCAAAAAAGTTACAAAAACGTTTTCAAGAAATTCGTAATGTACAAAATCGGTCACTAGAGCTTTCTTCACTCGTCTGCTACTTCTGAGAAACCAAAAGTTGGTTCAAGGATTCAGATCAAAAGTAAGGTTCGAATTCATAAAACAGCTGATCGGAGCACAGTAGAAATATAAATAAAACCCATAAAATTGATTACCACCCATAATAGAACTAACAACGGAAAGGGAATGGAGTGCCAAGAAAAAGTGAAAGTCCCTTCAACCTTAGGGGCCTGAAGACAAAGAACCAGTAAATGAGCCCCAACTTCACGCTTTCTATAGGTACGAATCTATTTTGCCACAAATTATTTTTCTTTTAGTGAATTGTAAATACAATCATTATTTCATAAATATCTTTTTGCACAAATTTTTCATATTTTTAAATTATTTTATTATTTCGAGCGACTTAGAAAAATGTAATCAAATGTTGGTTGAACACATGACCCTTGATTGAATCCTTCGAAAATAAAAAAAAAATAGTTTTTTCCACGAACATGGTGCAAGCAAAACGCCACGAAAGCTTAAAATTGATCTCACGTGAATGTCTCTTGGACAGTGCTCTCACCCTACAGAAGGCAACGAGTAGTTTGAAGCTTTTGGGGGAAAGGGGGATTTTTGGATACTTTCAAGCGAAAAATCAGGAAAAGGGGTTTTCCTCACCGACGACAATTTTTTCACTGATAACCTTAGAATGGGGTAGCGTAAGGCAACCATAGCGAATCAGGCCAAATAAGTAGAATATTGCTACTCTTCCGTTACTTTTTGAATATTAAATAGAAGCATTTCGTCCATGCGTTACCCAGCAAACAGGGTGTAATCTATATATATAAGCGAAATACCACTCACTGACTCATCACGAGATCTCAAAGACTATACAACCGATTGACTTGAAATTTAGCATAGTTAACTCATTTTGCGATGTAGACGCTCACTAAGAACGGATTTTACGGAACTCTTATGCAAAATGTAATTTTCATCCGTTAATCAACTCTTATCAGTCAGTTATGTAATTTTGGCGACTTTATCGCCAAAAATAATATGACCGACGACAAACGGAATATATTTTTTTATATGTATACTGTGTATTGTCACCAATTAAGTTTATTTAGTGAGATTTGCGCGTGCGGAATGGAAAAATACCAAATAATATTTCATTTGAAAGTTAAGCACATGATGAATATTCTGACAAAATGTTTCATCTTTGGCAATACTAGGTGTAACATGTATACGGCAGAATGAAATTTATCTATATTATAGATATATGTGTGGACTTTTTACTGAAATATTTTATTTTTCTGAAATATTTGAATGTCGATGATAACCATTATTACAGAGAATTAATTTTTTTAAATTTTAAATTTAGATTATCATTAAAGCTTTTAAAATTTAAAATGTTCTTAATAAACTGCTGTTTGTAGAAAATGCAACACCATGAAGGAATCATCAGAATCAAATGAAATTCGCAGCAAATGTCAATTATAGGATATTATGCAAATTAATAAGGTTTCAGAGCCATCGCGCGTGCGCGGCGCGCGCAGCGCCCTCTGAATTGATGCTGAAAGCGTATAAATAAAGTGCTGTAGCGGGACGTTGAAAAAAGTCTATGATTATTTGTTAGTGGCAAACGTTTAGTGAGACCTGAGTATGCCTCCACGACGGAAGAATAAGAAATTCAAGCAACTTACGGAGTTTGAACGAGGGAGGATAATCGGCCTTCGAGAAGGAGGATTTTCCTATCGCGCAATAGCAGCTCGTATGCAGCGGAACAGTTCCACAGTGATGCGAGTTTGGAAGCAGTAGACCGACGAGCACCGAACAACTCGAAAAACAGGCACTGGACGACAGAAGGTGACGTCAGAGCGCGATGATCGACACCTGCTCCGCATGGCGGTGAATGATCGCACAGCTTCCTCCAGGCAGCTGGCAGCACGTTGGTCTACTGCTACAGGTGTACAATTGTCGGCTTCGTCAATTCGTCGTCGTCTGCTGCGCCGTGGATTGCGTGCAAGGGTGCCTTTATACAGGATTCCCCTCACGGCGAATCATCGACGGCTGCGTCGGCAGTGGGCTCTTGAGCACAGAGACAGGCGAGCTGATTGGCACCAAGTTGTCTTTTCAGATGAATCACGCTTCAATTTGTGGACCCATGATGGCCGTGTTCGTGTTAGACGTTATGCCGGTCAACGCTGCCTTCCTGAGTGTATTATTGAACGACATAGTGGTCGAACACCCGGAGTTATGGTCTGGGGTGCGATTTCGTATCATGGACGATCCAATTTGATACGAATTGAGGGTAATCTCAATAGCAACAGGTACGTCCGTGAAGTGCTACAGCCCGAAGTCGTTCCTTTCCTTCAAGGCATCCCTGGAGCTATCTTTCAGCAGGATAATGCACGCCCACATGTTGCGCGGACTGTTCGAGACTTCTGTTCAGCACAACGCATGCAACTTCTTCCTTAGCCTGCTTATTCACCGGATATGTCGCCTATTGAGCACGTGTGGGATATGGTTGGTCGGCGTCTCGCTCGTGATCCGCGTCCTGCAGTTTCCAAAGACGAACTTTGGTTGCGCATACAAGCGATATGGAATTCTCTTCCTCAAGCAGATATTCAACATCTGTTTGACTCCATGCCACGTCGTATAGCAGCACTTATTGCAGCGCATGGTGGCTGCACCAAATACTGATTTCGGACGCTTAATTTGTTTCTTTTGTTTTGAAAATTTCATCATTTATTTGTATCAGTACAAGTCGTTTCTGCATTAAATTTCATTTGATTCTGATGATTCTTTCATGGTGTTGCATTTTCTACAAACAGCAGTATATGTTACGTATATGTTCCAAAATATTATATTATTGTCTGTCCAGCGGAGCGGGCGGGTATCAGCTAGTCTTTATATATATATAGTGTAAAAAAGACACTTTTTTACCATCGCGTATACAACGAAACGTAGAATTTTGGAAAGTCCAATTCCAAAGCTATAACAAAATTTTATTTTAAATTTATTTTACCGGAAATTAGTGACGGAAGAGCGCCACCAAAAAGGTTTTTGAGATAGCCATCTGAAGTAGAAGGAGCAATTAGAAAGAAAAAGCAAAAAAATGACTGACATTTTATTCTGATAAAATTTATATATTCTCGAACACGTTTTCATAAGAACTGTAGAAATTACTTAAGTATAATTATACCAATATACTATGGATTACTGAATGAAATGAAATTTTATTTAATGTTTAATGCATACAAAAGTTTAAAAAAAATTAGTATAAAATGAGTAAGATACGTCACACAAGTAATGAATCTGTGGGCAGGCTTCAAGATTTTTTAGGAAAAATTTTCGATTCTTTTTCTTACTAACCAATTATCTTTTTTCTAATTTTATCAAACGTCTAGATCCCAAATACACATTACCTGGCGTAGCATAGGCATATTTAGCTCTTGCACCATATACCAATACTTTCAGTCATTCACTTGTCTTGGAGGAAAAACTCACAAAATAGAGTCATTTTGGAAGGAAATGAAGCGCAAAGAAGGGAAATTTCACAATATTCATCATTGAACAAAAGGATTTTTCAAATACTTCTTTTTTTTAAAATGTGGCACCTAAATATAGTGCAACTTGTAATAAAAGATTGTTTGTGTTATTAACTTCGCACTTTAAAGCAACACGATGATTATTGGCGACGGACCTCATAACTTTGAACCCCAATAAAGTGACCAGGAGAACACCGGTGATCTGAAATTCTACTCCCCAACACGCCACTGTGATGACTTGGAGCCTCTATAGATGTAATGTATATCAACATCACTAAATGGTGGTTTTTAAAGGAATAAAGACTCGAACTCATGCTTCGATGAGAGAAACGCCATGACCATTCTGCTACAACGACTAGTAATTACGTAAGAATATAATGAATAAAGGAAAAATATTTTTCAACAAAATACATATTTCATTTCTCCAAACATATAACCAATAGACTTACTTTTTTGTAGTTACATAAGCCTTCCTTCGTTTTACTTATTTCTTCTAAGACTGTCGGAAAAATTTAATCGTAAGATTTGTCATCCCAAATCCGGATCCAGGATGTGCAATGATGGACGCATTTGTGACATCTCCTGCATCGTTACTTAGGATCTGAGTCATCGAAACTCAATAAATGTACATCCAAGAAAAAATTAGTAAAGAAAAATCTAAATAGTTTTTTTTCATATTATAGAATGACAACAATTACTCTGAATGTCGATAGTTTAGTAACTCATGATCGGAACTCAAGATTGTAACTGAAATTTCAACTTAACTCAATAACAACACAATTGGATCTGAGTCGAGATTAACACTTATAAACAGAGTCTGTGAAAAATATATGCTTCCCGATAATCACTTAAATTTCCAACACCACTATCATGCGCATTCTTATATAATTAGATTTCGATCTCGTCTTTGCATTTTAAAACGTCCAATTTCTCTATATCATCATTTCCTATTCACTACACCTTTATATACTTAGCAATGTTGGTTTACATAAGACACAGTTTATACACAACGAGAGAGGTTTTTAAATAAAGTGATAAAGTAAACCAAAAAGTTATTTGAAAAAGAAAAAAAAAAAAAAAAAAGCGAGAATTAAAAGAATTAATTATATTTTTTCCATTGCTTTTTAGACAAATCATGAAATTTGAAAGACTTTTAAAGTTGGAAATTATGCATATTTGCTTTTCGAATTTAAGACATTATTTGCGTTTTAAGGAAACTAATTTTCAATCTTTCAAATGCTCGAAAGGAATCAAAACCTTTTCATTAATTTTGCTTCCTAATTTAAATGAAAAGTATTTTCGTTTAGTTATAATATGGGGCGGGGATATACATAATAATATATATCTGTTAAATTCAACTGCAATAGATATTCCTTGAATTGATTATAAATCTGAGCTAATATGTGTAAAATGTTTTGGCCTCAAACTATAGCGCTTATTTTGGTAAAAAGTTATTTGAGAACTTGGTCAGAAAATAAAAAATGTCAGGTTTTAATTTCAATAATAATAATAATAATAATTAAAAAAAAAAAGTGAATGTAACCACACATAAAGTGTGAAGCTCTAGACTGATTAATAAAATACATAGCTTAATTATCGATTAATTTAATTAAAATTCTAAGTTATTTATTTTCATACATCACTTACATAAAAATAAGTTACATGAAGTTCCCCCTTAACCCCGGTTACTGTATTATTCATTTATGGTCATATACAGTTTTTGTTACAGTTATCATTTGCAATAAATCAATAATTGTACAAATTATGTTTGAAATAATGAATGTAAGACACTATCCTGCAGTGTATAAACAAAAACAATGAGATGCGATATGATGGTATTGTTAATGGCGCAAGAGCCAGATGTGGCTATACTGCGCCAAACAAGATGTAATTGCAGTCTGAACATTTGAAAAATAAACAATAGTCAAATTGATTGACTAGAAGGAGGGTTCAAAATAGAGAAGGATCCCAAGGGTATCCCAGGAATGCGTCACTGTGTTCATCAAAGATGGTAAAATCCAAGGGAAATAAAAAAAAAAAAAAAAAAAGATCACTAGGAACTTGCCTTCTCGTGCCCAGTTCCCGAGGCGATAAAGAAAAACAAAACATAACAAGTGTGGCAGTAGACAGAAAAACACGCAGGTATCATAGGTATATTTTTCTTTGACTATCTGTGTATAACATCAATTATTGGGCTTAGAGATGTTTATCTTTTTAACAAATGTGGAAAGCATTTCCACAGGATCTAGTTCAGTTTTCTGTATGGAAAATGTATAGTAATTTTGGAGATTGTGAGAAGATGAGATTGAAATGCATAAATATTAACTGATCTATATAATCTTTTGATACTATATTTATTTAGTAAAATTTTTAAAATATTTGCATACTTATAATTACATTTATGACAGAAATAACAATTATTACAAATGTATATTTATGATAAATGCTTATTTAAAAGTTCAAATGAAGTTGACCTCGAAAGATGGAATTTTATTTTCTAGTTTTTGCTACCAATATTGAATTTTACATTTACCTTTATATACCAATACTCTCAAACAGAAAATTACAGTTGATTGAAGCAATATTTTTGTGTTTTGTTTCTTTCATACGAATACAATGAATATTATTGAATATTAAGAAATTTCATTTCATGATTTCTACAACATGTTACTATATATATTGAAATATGAACACAATGTATTGTACGCAATGTAAATTATTTGGAATTCATCTTAAGTAAGAGTATTTTATTAATAATTTTTCCAATGGTTCTAATACTTTAATTTTGTGAGATGCGCAATTCACTTTGAAAAATAATAATATATAAAAAAAATTTAGTTAAACTAAAAAAATATAACTTTTGTTGGAATAAACAAATTAATTCGGAGCATCATAGTGACTAAATTATAATTTCACATTTTATGCTTCACAAAGTAGTAATTTTGCATTTTTTGTATTTTTTAAAGGATAAAGTTTAAGCAACTTTTAATTGATTTCGGAGAAGTTCAATATTAATTTAATTCAGATTCTCTTTTCTCTCCTTCATTTCACTGAATCAAAACTTATTTTTTAAACATCTTTTGACTAACACAAATTTTCCATTACACACACACAAATAAAGTTTTTAAACACACACAAAACATTCCCAAACCGGAGAGTTTATAAGTGGTTATAGTTCGTAAACTTCGCGTACGCTTCTGTGAATCATAAAGCTTTCTCCATTATTTACTATTTGTCACAATTTACAAGTTGCTTTTTTTTAATTCCAGAAAGTAATAACTGTAAATGTTTGCCAAAAATAAGCATTCCTTGCCAAGAGTACGTTCTTCAAAAGAAAAAAAAAAAAATGCTGACATTATGTGTTACGTCAATAATTGATAAAAATTAATTTGAAATCTTAAAAAATTTAATAACAACGACATAAAACTATTTTCTGGCTACGCTGTTCGATAGAGAGAAGCGCATATTTCTATTATATTCAATTCTGCTTGAATCAATAAATTTTTTCAAGGAGAAAATGTGTTCGAACATTTTATCTCCTATACTTAAACATTGAAAATTGAATATTCATTCAACATAAAGGCAAAAAATTGCAATTTTTTTTTTAAAAAAAATCAAAAGTCTAAGAACGCTATTTAATAAATAATATGTGTTATATCCATAGTAATTTATATTAAAATTGAAGCATTTCTTCTGACTTAAAATATGTTCAAACTTTGAGCCCTATTCTTTAACATTAATCGAAGACAGTCTTAAATGAATTTCATTATGAAGCCAAGCTAGAGTAATTTTTAAAATGGGCAAATAAATTCTTTGATTGTAAGCAAAATTGTAAACAAGAAAAAAGTAATTCCAAGATTTGACTTCAATGGATATCTGAGAAATTTTAAAAAACATCTTTCTAATACGACTCGAACGAAAGCTTATGATAAGTTCAAAGGAGAAAAGATCATCCATTCATTCATACATACATATTAGGTGTAAAGGAAGTTCTGTCGTCTTTGAACCCTTGCACTTTTATGCGTTGTCGATCCTTAGCAAGAATTTTGATCCAACTAAAACCGGTTTAAACAGTTAGATTAGAATATGATTGATGATTTATACACAATTTTTCACATTTTAGTCACTTTTTTTAAACTTGTAAAACTGTCAATATGAGTGAAGAAAAAATAACGAGGGAATAACGCGATGGAGGTTAAAAAAAAAAAAAAACCTTTAGTGACGTGTTTGGAGAGGACGCAGTAACAGCTCGAACATGACAAAGATGGTTTGCGAAATTTCGTTCGGGTGATTTTTTCTTTGAAAGATGAACACAGATCAAGAAGGCCATCAGATGTCAACGGCGAAGATTTGACTTCAGTTGAATTTGTCCTGAATACGCAGTATGTTCAGGACAAATCCCCCGTTTAATTTCCACAGATGAGGGCTTCAAGCTTGGAATTCATCCGACAACTGCTTTGGATCAGATTAAAAGTCTTGGTTTCGTGCCCAAACTCTCTGTTTGGGTGCCACACGAATTAAGCCAAAATAGTTTGATGGACAGAATTTCGATATGTTTTTCAAATCTTGCTCGACACATAAGGGAACCGTTTTCGGACCGCTTAGCCACTGGAGATGAAAAGTGGATAGTGTAAAAACACATGGTTAGAAAAAGGGAAGACACCACCGTCCACATAAAAAGCTGGCGTGCATCTAAGGAAGGTTATGTTGTGTTGTTAGTGGGACCGCAAGGGTATGGAGTATTATGAATTGCTGAAAGAAAATGAAAACGGTCGATGCTGGTCGTTACTGTTCGCAACTTTATGTTTTGAATAAAGAAATTCAACGTATACGTCCATCTTTGACTAACAAAAAGGGTGCAATTCTTTATTGCGACAACGCTAGACCACAAGTGACAAGAGAAACCGCACAAAAAATTGCAGAGTTGGGTTGGGAAACTTTACCTCAGTAGCATATTCTCCTGATATTACACCATCTGACTGTCATCTGTTCAGGTCGCTGCAAAATTTTCCTGATGGAAATGAATATATTTAATTTATGAGGGTCTCCAAAAGACAGTGGAAGAATACTTTGCCTCCAAAACAGAGGACTTCTGATCCAAGAAAGTCAGATAAGGAGCCAGAACGCTGGCAGACAATTGTTACTAACAAAGGACATTATATTTTGGATTAAATTATAACGATTTTTTTTCACTTTCTATATATATATATAACAGAAGAGAAGAAAAATAAGAAATTTTAAAAAAATTACATTTTGAAAACTTTTCAATTGTTTGAAAACACACACAAAAAAAAAAAAAAAAAGAATAATGTAATTAATGTTGAAACAGGCTTTAGACTGTAAAGCTGGGTTATTTAAAAATTATAGGCCTAACTATTCCCATAAATAAACTATATTAACAAATGGTTATAACACCAAAAATATAAACAAAAAAAAAAAGATTCTGAATATATATAACTCCCGCATGGCACTTTTATAGTACTTATCCATACAGGCACTCTTATGCAGATATAAGTAACGGCACTTTTATAGCATGGATTCCCTCTAACACCGCTCGAGAATTGGGAATAACACCATAAAATACTGTGCATTTAAAAGACGGATTCATTCCAACACTCATCCATCAGAGAAATAAAACCGACATTTTATGGTTATTGGATAAAATGTCGCTGGACTCAATTGAAAAAGAAAATTTGATCAAGGCAGCAGAAGACAGAATGGATGCAGTGGTAAAAGTTTCGAAGTCTCTAGGAAGGGAAGATTTTGACGATACAAATGCACAATATACCTAAGAATTACTGGCGGTAGAAGAAATTGATGAAGCAGGTTGGGTAGAAATGATATCTAGAATCCATTATAACTCAAAGGATGACAGCGTAGGTAAAGACGAAGAAGTTTGTAAAGCATAAAGAAAGGCCTAGGCTTAGCCGAACAGTTAGTCATTTTTCAAACAAAAATCCTTCAAATGAAAGGAGCGCAAAATTTAAAAGAGAACTGCGTAAGTACTTAGCACCATATAAGGAAATTTACTAGGATCCTTTAATTAAATACAATCTAAAATAACAGATTTTTTTGCAAATGGTAGAGCATGGATCTGAAGATAATGCAGAAAAATGAACAGAGGACAAGAATATCTTGCCAAAAAGAAAACGCCCTCGGTAAATAGTGCTTAGCGATGACTAAGAACACATTGTTTAATTCATATTAATATGTATTACTTCTTAAGAAAATTTTAGTAAAGATACTTATCTTAATTATGAAAATATTAGAGAATATTTTCAAAAGACTGACACACGTAAACCATTTATGCACAAATATAAAAAAAAACATTGAATATGAGAAAATAGCATCAATCAGAAGAATCATAATTTTGGAAAACCAGCGAAAAATATCAATGTGGAATAAGTTTTATTACTTTTAAGTAAAAGAATATAAATCAATCGATAAAAGAAAATTTTCATCGATCAATACTACATTGATTGATTGTTTATTAAAATCGCACTTAGAAGCAACATTGGTAAAGGAGCTCGCAAATATGAACCACGGTCAAGTAACACTCGAGCTGGCACCCTAATCTCCAGATCGCACCATGTAAGGGCTAAGCACTTCAACAAAAATGAAGGTGCGTAAGCAAGGTTGGTGCACCTTAAATTCCTTTTATAGAATCAGGACTCGAACCCACGACTCAGCTAAAACAACGCCGGACGAGCACAATTCTTCAGGAGAAACTATTTTATATGCGTGAAGCAATTGGTTGCGCAATTCTAATCTCGACTCTTTAGGGCAGCAGTTACCAACCTTTTCCAATCCACGTACCCCATTTTTTTTTTTTTTTAGTTTTTATTAACGTCGCACTAGAAGCAACACGAGGGCTATTGGCGACGGACCTCGTAATTTTGAACCACGGTCAAGTGACGAGGACGACACCTGAGCTGGCACCCCCCTCTCCAAACATCCACACCACGCCAACGGGAGGACTTTGGGCCCCGAACAGATTTAACGTGCATCAGCCCCGGCTACACGGCGGGTCTTTGGCGGCCAAGGATCAAACCCGCGACTGAACGAAAACCGTCGGTCGCTAGTCCACGACCTTGACCACTAGGCTACCGCGGCCATCCACGTACCCCAAACTGGCTCAGTTCCTATTCGTGTACCTCTGACTCTAAAGCTTCCGATTTGCATACTTCAAAAACTTCTCCAAAAAAGCTGCATGTAGAATTAAAATTGTCTCTTTTTTTTATTCATTTAATAATTTATTTTAATGTAAACAATCATTTTAACACTGCTTTTGAGGGCGGGGATTTAGTTTAGATTTTATTAACGTCGCACTAAAAGCAACACGAGGGCTATTGGTGACGGACCTCGTAATTTTGAACCACGGTCACGTGACGAGGACGACACCTGAGCTGACACCCCTCTCTCCTAACATCCACAGAGGGTGGGGATTAATGGGATATTTGGGACTGTATTGAATTACAAAGTTTTGAAAATTTTGGCTCAAAAGAGGACACTATCTCAAATCCAAAGCTGCGTTGAATTTGCTACTATATTTTCTTTTTATGTAAATATATGACGAAAGCGTCAGTCAATAAACCCTATGTTAGCAAACGGCAACAAAAACAGAACGCTTTTTTAGAAAGTTCACTGTATTCCTCCCCGACCCCTCGTGTTGCTTCTAGTGCGAAATTAATAAAAACCAAACTAAAAATCCTCACCGAGCCCAAATTGACTAAGTTCATCATTCAGCCATTGAAGAAGTTCTTTTGAAGTGGCATGTGATGGGAGCTTTAACAATTTTTTTTTTCTTTTCAGGAATCGATAATTTGGACATGACCGATTGAGCTTATTGATTTGGTAGAAAATATCATTCAGATATATAAAGTTTTGTAGCCATTCAACATCAAGTACCCTGGATTCAAGGTTATTAAAAGGAAACTCTTCTAAAAATATAGGGCTAACTTATATCGAAGTTCGAACAACCGCGTCAGGATTTAACATTAAGACAACCATCGAACTGCGGTGTGTAAAAGCTACCCATGTCTTTGTCATGCCCACAGTTAAAACAGTCGCAAGCACACCAATGAGGTAAATTCACAAACAATTGGCGTCACCAAAAATAAACAACCCATGATATCTACATAAACAAATCTCGGCGTGGTCTGTGTTAACACAGGATTGCCTTAAATGCTAACTGAATACATCTTGTACATCTACTTTATTTCGATTAATATATTTAATATCATAATTCTTACAATATTCAACTATATATATTAAGCAGTATATAATCTTAAATTTATGTACCTTTTGTCTTATTCTCGTATAATTATGCTGTTAAAACGTAGTTCGCTAAGCTAAGAATCTCTATTACTTCTGGCGTTTGTTTGTATACTTGCGAGATAAATTTTAAATTTTCTACATAAAAAAAAATACATTTTTTTTAATTGTTAACAGTTATTGGGTTATTTTAACCTTTTTGTTTTTAAGTTTAATTTGCATTTCAAAATAGAAAATTTTTGATTTATAAATATTGTTACATATCATTAGATCATTGGTTAATTTTAACAAGTTAAAAATAAAAGGTACCAATATTTATTCTAGTATCGCAATTATTCTAAACCGTCTGAAAAAAAAATAAATGTGAAACTCCTACTAAGCATTTCTGAATTATAGTATACTTCATGTATAAACACTTTTCATTTATCAAGCTAATTTTCAAAAAATAAAGTAACATTGGATTTAAATTTGGATTAAATTAACTTTTATTTTTAATCAAGACACGTCATTAAGCTGCTACATAATGATTTATAAATTAAACCAAGGGTCTCCACACTACGGCCCGTAGAAACCTTTTTATCAACGGAAACAAATTATGGAAATTTACGTGTATCCTGCCAAGATCAGATGCCGCTTGCGTGGAGGTTACGTATTTACCGAATTGAAACAGAGGCAGGTTGTAATGCATTAGGTTTTTCAACCGATCACTACATTGTAAAACCTTAATTCGCTGCTTATTTTTTCTTCTTCTGTTCACAGTGAATGAGATGATATAATGCCATCTAGTGGCAGAGTTTTTAAATGGTTTTTTGTTCAAGAATTGATCATTATGATCACAGTTTGCCAGTTGCGGTTGATTGCTGCGATGATGAGGAGGTGGTGTCAGTTAGCGACTAATTGCGAAGCATGTTGCACTCTATTTTATTTAGTTATACTTCGCAATTTTCTCAATAGTTACTTACCAGTGTGTAAAAAGTATTGGGCATGTCTTTAGTTTAACAAGAATTTTCCGAATCTCCTGAAGAAGAAACGTTAGTAGCAACATTCACTCTACTATAGTGGATATATATGCAGGCTATATTAATATGTTTAATTTAGGAAATCATTAAAATTTTTAACAAATGTTTCGGGTCATTTGCAGCTATATTTGCGTCGAAATTAGTTTGCATCATCAGGTTTTTTGATCGATATTGTGTGCAAGATACTTTCAGTTTCACCATTTATTCATGTTGAAGTCACTTTATTTTTGTCCAACGATAGGAAAAGAAAAATAGACGATGAAGAGTCAGCAATATCATACTCTGAAATTCATCTTCATCAAATGCGGGAGAAAGCATTGTGTGCGATTTGCAACGAAACCGTGGCTGTGATGAAATACAACCTGCGCCATAACATCGAAGCAAACATCAGGAGAAATGTACAAATTGCCCTTTGCTGCAGACATAAGTAGTCTTTTAAATTACCAATCACCATCTCACAGAATTGCTGCTAACGGTTTTATTAAACTTTGTGTCAAATATTGAAGGTCTTTGAATATTATACACTTTTTAGTAATTCCTCTTAATTATAATTTACTCTTCTTAAAATTTTGAAATAATTTTGTTTTCGCATTCTCTTAATCATATTTTCTTATATATCTTGAGATTTTAATTAATGCGCAACAAATTTTTGATACCATTCCTTGAAATATGCAGTATAAATTTTGAGAGAGAGAGATTAGCGCTTTTTTTTTTCAGTGCAAACTTTTGGAAGCATTGAGATTCAAGACAGCGCCTTCAAAATGTCCTATAATTGTTGGAATAGCATTCGAAAGAGACATCTCATGACGATTGTCTTGAAATTCATCATCCATGTTGCACACAAGGAAAGAAGTTTGATTTAAAAAAAAAAAAACTCAGAAATTAAGAAAGGAAAAGACCTCACACTAGAGATTGACCCAGCTGATGAGAGAAGTACGAATGTTCATCAAGGACTAAGTATAAGCAAATTGATAGTTGTCGTTAAATCCTAAAAGTAAAACAAAAGTGTTGAAATTAAATTCGAATTATTTTTACAACTCGTATTTATTTTTTAATGCGGCCCAGGAAAGGTTGGGCACCGTTTCTCTAGACAGATACTTCTTTTTATGACAAATGGATTTGTTTTGAACCTTTTTTTTTTCTGTATAAAAGAGATTTGCAAACTACGGCCCAAGGTTTAAAATTGTTTTTACATGCAAAAATAAATCAAACCATGCGATATTACTATTTGGATAAAAAACTAAATTAAAACGGCATCTTGATGCAAGTGATATTCTAAATCCATTGAGGAGCTTCAGTTTACGGAAGTCATCTGAAAAATTATATGATTCACTCAGAAGTCAAAGTGGTTAAGTCCAGGAAACAAAAATTGATTTAATCAATGCTTTTTAATACATTAAATTAAAAAAAAAAATTGGTTTATTTATTTGATCAGAAAAGTATATAAGTATTTTTTTCTAAGCTCTGAAACAAAACAAGATATGTATAGAATATGTAAATAAAAACCTAAGTATTAATTGACACATAATCTTAAAAACTTTCGGACTTATATTTTTTGGTAGCTGAAAAAGAGAAGAATTTATATTACATTATGTTAAAATAATACAATAACATACGTTGTCGTAAGTTGCATGTTTGTTCTCTCATCATAACAAACATCTTCTAAATTATCTAAACTTAAATTTTGATTTTCACGTGTTATTCTAAATGTCCTGGAAAAGTCGTGTTTTATTGGATGTATATATTTTAATAAACTCATCTCGACGGGTTTTTTTTTTAATTTGAAATTGTTCTACCATAAGGAGACAATAATTGTTTACATATGTGTGTTTATTTTAAGATTGCTGGTCAATCTATCTTTTTTACATCAATTACATGAAAGGTATAATTCTCGACAAAAAAAAAATTATATTTTTATATCTTTACTGTAAATATGTTTTTATTATTTTAAAAAGTCAGAGTTTTTACAGCAGTTAAAGAAAATTATTTAATGTTTTTAGTTACACAATAATTTCAATGTAATATGTTTATATTTTAACCTAAATGTAGATATCTTAAAAGAAAGCACGTACATAAAACTCACTAAAAATTGGCATTCTTTTCCAAGCCTGTAACTCGAATAAATCTAAATAACACAAGTAACAGTTACAGTTATGTATTTTTTTTTTAATGTTACCGAAAAATATCGAAGGAATTTAGCTTTTATTTCAAAATTTATGTAAAAAAATATTGATAAAAAGTTAATTTATAACAATGACTTTTGAAATTATAATACAACATATTCAGAAGCTATGAAAAAAAGGCTGCCTTACCTACAAAAAAAAAAAAAAAAAAAAAAAAAAAAAGCAACGAATAAATCTTTTAATAACTAAAAAGGATATTATTTATTTCATTAAAATTCACACAAACCAGAAAATATCAAAAAATTGAAGGCATTTTCGAAAATGATGTATGTAAAATATCAATACATATTATTAATAACAGTTCAGTTCATTACTCTGTGTATGGTGAAATATAATGGCAAGAAAAAAATTCATCACATTAGAACAAAATATTGCAGGGGTAGGGGTCAGTAAATGTCAGCATAAGTATATTATGTAAAAATACCGCTTCCTAATTAAAAAAAAAAAATTGTATAGGCTTGACTTCTGCCCTGTCAAGCCTAAACATTTTACAATCTGACCCTTCCCAAAAGACATTGAAGATTCATAGGCTGTTGTAAAAAAAAAAAAAAAAATCCAAAGGTTCAAGAGAGGGAAAGCGGTGACTTTCTGTTGTATTTATTGTAATTTCAACACAGAAATTCGTTCATTAAATTACTATTTACAAATTATTTACAACTACTTAGACCTCCAAACAGCCCATACAATCATTATCCCGCTTTAGCGATCAGAACAAATTGTATCAGAGAC
>BMAW01050429.1:266713-274213 GCA_019974015.1 Nephila pilipes
ATATATATATATATATATATATATATATATATATATATATATATAAGCTAATAATCTTGAGTTTACAAAATTGAAAGTACATTCCTACATATGAATAAACCACTGCAAAACTTTCCCCAAAAGTAGACTTCATCTTATTCTCTTCTGCTGGTTTTTACTAATTTTTCAATAAACCACGAATTCTTAGATGATTTTAATCTCAAGTAGCAGTATCTGTTACTTTACTATTTTTTCTAAATACGTCGTTATTAAACTACCTCCATATTTTACAGTAACTTGCTTGACGTCGAAACCGTTAAAAAACATTTTTCGTAACTTGCATTATTTTTATTTCAATAAAATGTCCTTCTCCATTACAAAGAGTGTTCCTTTTTAAAACCTCTCGTTAGGTTGGTTTAACGTTAATCTGTTGGGAAGGGATATTTAGTAATTCTGAATCACACGAATTTGGAAATCTTTCACTTAATGGTAAATTGACTAGTTTTACCTTTCGATTATTTTTTAATAAAATCACTCGTTAGCAAAGATAACATTCAGCACAGAACAGCCTTTTAGTGACCCTTGTTTCATATGTGTACACGAAATAAAATCCTTCATAATAAACTGTAATAACGAATGAGAAATTTAAAATATAAATTTCCCAGTTCTCTAGCTGTCTCTTCTTCCAAAAGTAAAAGGCACTAAGCCTTTGTGTGTGTGTGTGTGGAGCGGTGAAGAATTTCTTTAATCGTGTTAAAATATGGAACAATATTCAGTAATTTGTGCATTACATTTCAAGTGTGTATCTTTTCTCGAAATGAATATTGGAAAGCTATTATTTTTTTGAAACTGTTTTTATCCATTGGAAAAGCTAGAGAGATGAAATTCCCAAGTCTGAGAAGTCGCCCATTTAAATGAAAATTTTCACATACTTAAGTTTCGAAATAAAAAATCTTAATCTAACTGGAAGAGTTCCTCGCAGTGAACTACAAGATCACTCCTGGTGGGATGACCTCGAAAGTTCATCCGAGGTCAGACGGAATCGCAACTGCTTTTCCTCAATGTTCTGCACAGATGCTGAGTATTTGTTATTGGGGTGCATAACCCTCTCGGGCTTTAATCCCCAGAATTTATAGTTGAAATGGATGAAGCTGAACTTTGGTTTTCACACTTGTCCAGGAGTCAAAAATTAAAAATAATAAGTTGAGAGATTTACTTGAGATTAGCGAGCAATAGTAAAATTATTATAGAGATGCATTAATGTTATATAATTACTATCTGAGAATACTGGCCAGTAGATGAAAGTAGGGGGAAATAAGTGAAGTGTGGATTTATTTTATGGGATACCTTAAATCTCTTTCAAAGCAAGAAAAATACTCAAGGCGTGACATAGAGAGAAATATAAATCACATATCGGTACTTTTAAAGCGGAACAGAACACAATATACAATTTAATTTAAAATGACATATTTTCATTTCAATTTCACACTAAAATACTGAAAATGGTTTTTACAGAATCGAACAATGTAGTCATTTTTAGTAGTGAATGTCCCATTGCAAATGATATCAATGCCATTAAAACGCTAATACTTTATTCAGAATAACATGGTAACATTTTTAAGACCTTCTCAAATTGATGGTGGTTCAAGGGTGTTTGAGCGATATCAACGACGTTGTCTTCTAATGATTCATTTCAATATTTGCCTAAAATTAAATAATTTATATGTTTTGTTATTTCAGACATATTATTTACTCTAGATATATATAATTGTAGTTTGTACAAATGAAATGCAAGGCTCTTACAGTCTGCAAAATTAAGAAACTTGCTCAACACGTTTCTGTTGGACAACAAACACAAAAGTGAAAAAAAAAAACAATAAAAATTTGGAAACCAGTAATTATGTTCCCAGTTAAATGTCGTGGCCGCGGTAGCCTAGTGGTCATGGTTTCGGATTCATGGCCGGCGGCTTTCGTTCAGTCGCGGGTTCGATCCTTAGCCGCTAAAGACCCGCCGTGTAGCCGGGGCGGATGCACGTTAAATCTGTCGGGGCCCAAAGTCCTCCCGTTGGCGTGGTGTGGATGTTAGGAGAGGGGGGTGCCAGCTCAGGTGTCGTCCTCGTCACTTGACCGCGGTTCAAAATTACGAGGTCCGTCGCCAATAGTCCTCGTGTTGCTTCTAGAGCGACGTTAATAAAAAACTAAACCCAGTTAAATGTCCTGACGGATTATTTTCCGCAAGTTAAGGTTTGCTACACTGTCGTTGCTTTATTCTGCTAGCATTTATGTCATTTTGACAGGTTGAAGCAGTTCAAATACCTGCGTGTTTTGATTTTCATGAAACCTTTTTATGAAGACGATATGACCAACCTTTACCTTTATTTGCAAGAAAAAAGAAATTTAATTTTTCAAACAATTAAAGAACTAAAAATGAAGTAAAATATAGAAAAAAAATTAACTAAGGGAAACTATAAGGGAAAAGGATAACACTAAGGGGGAAAAAAGTGCTACCAACCAAGGCATAGCGGCAGTCAGAAATCCTGTTGCTAATAATTTAAAACAGAATTTTTTGAAATAACTATCAGTAAACAGTGGCTTAGTAAGAAGAAAATTAAAGTAATGGTTTTAAAACATTTTAGAGAACGTATATACTTTAAAAAAAAGTATAAATCATCCACTTCAAAAAAAAAGTCTGCTTTTGTTTGTCCCCCCCCACACACACACCAACTCCCGTTGTACCATTAAAACCACTCTGTCAATTCTATCTGACATAGATGGCGAGTCATTTTGGCAAAGCTTGGCTGCATTTCAAATAATACATCACAAGACATGGGATTATGCGACAAACATAACATTTTAATGATCGGCAATAAAAATTTCAAACGAGAATGGCAGTTCAACAGTAAAAGAAAATTTAAATGTCCCTTTACAATTAGACCTGATTTTATGCGTGACTCAGTTCTCGCTTTATTTTGATGCAGAAATCTAATTGGGTTCGATGTGGAGACTAACTCAAGAGAAAGAGAGATGACGGGGAAAAAATATAAAGCATTGGTCAAAAGTCTGAAACGTCAATTATAAGTAAAAAGAAGCAAGGCTACAAGTACCAAAAACATAATCAAGAAGTTCCGGTGGCCACTAAAGATGCTCCGTGTAGTGGGGCTGATGCACATTAAATCTGGTCAAGGTCCCAAGTCTTTCGGTTGGCATGATGCGGAAGTCATACTCCTCATTTGACCAAGACTCAAAATTACGAGATCCGTCACTAATAGTCTTCGTGTTATTTCCAAACTCGAGTTTATAAACAATCAGTCTGAAATTCAAGACGTTTTGGATGAGCAAAATCAGTCAGTGTTGTATCAATTCTTCGCTCCTCCTATACTCAGAGAGACCAAAAAGAGGTTCCAAAAAATCAAATCCAGATTAAAAAAAAGGTTCGAATCCCCAAAACAGCCGATCATCGAACATACAAAAGAAATACAGTGAAAAAACTCAGAATAGATCACCGTCCATCATGGAACAAACAAATGTTTGGTAATATTAACGTGGCAGTAGAAGCAACACGAGAGCTATTGGCGATGGACCTCATAATTTTGAACCTCGGTAAAGTGACGAGGACGACACCTGAGCTGCCCCCTCTCCTAACTTCCACACCACGCCATTGGGAGAAATTTAGGCTCCGACAGATTTAACGTGCATCAGCCCCGGCTACACGGTGGGTCTTTAACGGCCAAGGATCGAACCCGCGACTGAACGAAAACCGCCGGCCACGAATCCGAAACCTTGACCACTAGGCTACCGCGGCCATCTGCGAAATAACTTCAAGTGCTATAAATATTTAAAGACATGTTTAATTGATTCAGAAACTACATTTGGTAAGGTGTTCTTATGCTTTGATTCCAGAGCTTAGTTGTGCGCAAAAACATTGTATTTATACTCAGTGTTACTGCCTTTGTGGTTAAACCATTGTTTCGGTTCATCATCTGTATTGGCTGTACGAGCCCATACAGCCCAGATAGATCACCTCATCTCGTTGACATTTTGGACATTGGTACGAATAGTATAGGCATAATAGGTTGTCAATTTATTCATGACAGCATTTGCTAGGCGACTTCTTCCACCAAACGTTTTTTTCCATTAGACAGCTTCTTTTTTTTCCCCCAACGAGGTTTTCAATTTCCTGAAGCGACTACCCTTTCGTTTTGGATGTGTCCAACGTACCCAATTTTGTCAATCGTGGTACTATCACGATACGATTTTCTTTCAACAATAGATGAAAATATCTTGAAATCAAAATCACCTATGTATATTGTCGATATTTCAAGCCATATTTAAGTGCTGATTTTTTTTAAAAAAATTATTTTCATTCCGCTGACATCTATTTTCCCTTCAGATCCGTAGTGGTTTATTTTACAAAAGTTTTGGTGTTTAGCAAAAAAAGTACTATATTTGGAGTAGAACATTTGCCTCCTATAAGAGTTCTACCATTAGCAATGTGAAGACATAATTTCAATGTTTCGAAGACTTTTCCACGGTCAGCACCAGAGTACACACCCCGACAAGAGATGTATGGCCTGGTGTCTTCCACGTCCCACCATCACTAAGTGCAATTAAATTTGCAAAGCCGTGAATAAATCTTTCTAAAGTTGTAGTTTTCTTCATTGATTTATCTGCAAGAACCTCACTCGCATCTCCTAGCTTTGAATTGATTATGTCATGTGCCTTCTGAGACTCTGGCTTTGGTAAGCACTTAATTGAGAAAAATGTCTCGAGTGAAGAAAATCTTTGGCCTATTTCATGGTTAACACAGACCGATTGATCACTCATTTTTACTTCCCATTGGCAGATAGTGCAACCATGTATTTTTCTAATTTTCAAAACATTAAATTAATGTAAATTATATAGCCTAGAAATCCATGACAAACAGCGTTTTCTAACGATTGCGAAATATTACTTGCATTCGGTAACAAATGTACTTTAATTCGGCGAAATATTTTCAAACAGAACGCTGCCAAATTCAATTTCTTTCAGGTATTTATTGCCTTTTTTTTAATTTTTATCTCAGTTCAGATAATTGTTTATCAGAGGACTATCCATATTAAAACTCTTAGAGAGATCAAATAACGTAGAAATTCGAAACCGAAAGAAAAATTCGAAAAAAGCAAAGTTAGAAAACATATACACATTCGAAAAATCGAAAATTTTGAAGCGAAAGGGTCCCGAGACCCCTTAAGAGTGTTAATCATATCTATTGGAAATCAACCTAGTTAGAAAATTCGTTATTTGTTTTACGGAATTCATGTCAGGTGAGTGAGGAGGAAAATTCACAAATTTAGGAGTGTTAGATAAAAAAAAAAAAAAAAATTATAGCCGCGTATTTAGAGCTGTACGATTGAGATCATTGTCATACATACAAACATAAGACCTATTTTTGTCTCAGTAGACAGTAAATTACTTTTCAAAATGTCTATGTAAAGCTGGTGATTCATGATTACATCAATTGGGATTAACTTATTAATCCTCAAGGCGTGAGTGAATGATGGTGGAGTTTAACGGCGCAAGAGCGAGATGTGGCCATGCTGGACCAAACAAGGTGTAACTGTGATCTAGAAGTTTGAATGCATGAGCGATAGTATTTTTAAGCTATCCGCACCTACCTTCGAAGAGGATTTTTTTTAAATAATTGAAAACAAATTCTTCTTATATGCATTATACTATAGGATATGGATAAAAACTTTAAATAAAATGTAAAATAGGCAAGTAATTAAAAATTTAAAAATATTTTAGCTCAAAATATACATAGAAATAGCAGTAAAATGACACTTGTGCAGAACACCAAAAACTAAATTTTAAATTGAAATATTTCAATTCTGCAAATTTTATTATGATGAACTGAATTCGGGATTTGTGCCTCTCTCATAATTATAAACCTGGTAATTAAAAAGTTATAAAGGAAGTCGCATTTTAACACACAGAAAAAACGTAAACATTTGTGATAATGTATAATTTGTATCAACAATAAAATGCAAAATAATAGAATTATGACATAGCAGAGGTTCAAATCTTAAATCCCCCCTCAGAGTATTCCATAAAAGCTCTTTTTTTTGCGCTGAAACAAAATATGAAAATCTTGATTTTGAGAAAAAGCTAAAATACACTTCAACCCAGAAACTTACCTAATTAAAAATTGAACATTAAAAGGCTTCTGATTTGTAAACTTCACCATCTATATAACTTAAATAAGTTATCTCTTTCTTCACGATGGCCTAACAAATTTCCTACGTTTACACGCAGCATGTTGCATGACACTTCGAATCCCTGATTCGATTGTTATCCAACTTTTCGGATCCCTTCACAGTGAAGTAGACCGGATTTTCAATCTTCAGCTTATTTAAGACTTTTAAGCAACCTTGATACCTTTCGTTAAATTATATAACTGCATCATAAGCCCCCAATTTCTCAGCTTTCAAAGAAAAACTTTTGATACTCTTTGCCATTTCACATCAGTAAAAGATTCATAACTTTCCTTTTCAGAAAGACTTTTAGTTTTGGTTCTTTACTTTCGCAAACGTGAACCTACTCGTTTTTGGATGTGACCAATATACTTCAATTATGTAATGCTGTTATAACTATAAGTGTTTCGTACGCATAAGTATCCTTTGGAAAGATATTTCGCATCTCAATGGTATTTCGCATACTTTAAATTTCATCGAATTACAGACCTCTGAAATATCCTAGATGCACCAACTGTTTCCATCTTTGCAGCAGAATCTTCAAAATGTTTCCATCTTTGCTGCAGAACCTTCAACCTATGCACTGACGTGCAGCTGACACTGATTCGAATTCAGCATTATTTGGCATTTTACGTAGTTTTTTACATGTGATACGGTTAGACGACATTACTTCCAGGTCTCAATACTTTTCCAGTATCCACGGAAAAGGCAGTAAAGCAGCCATGTAACGATATATGGCCTCTACGCTGCCGCATTCCATCTACAGAAACACCACATTAATCTTTTTCCTATTTTCAAAGTAACTTCATTAGCTGTCTTGACTATAGACTCCTCTGCAACTTCTGCTATAGCTTTCAGAATTTTTTCTTCATGTGATTTATATGTAGCTTTTGAAAGTTTTGATAAATTTAAAGTACTGCAAAATTTATTAGCAGCTGAAAAGCCTTTGTCAATTTATCTCAGTCCATACACAAAACTTTTATTTATCTCAGATACATTTATTTTTTCAGAAGCAGCAAAACCATAGAAAAATTATAGTTCTGACAATTTATGGTATAATTTGAGCATAGTCCATACGTGGAATCTTCACTAAGATTCAAACTGCATTCAAAGCAATCAGGACAAGGAAACGTTTTGTTAGCAACTGACTATATTTCAATGACTAGAATTCTGTTTCTGCTCACTGACTCAGTCACCTTTTGAAATGTTTAAGAACTATATTCTTCCAACTTCGATGAACTGGTCGTCACAGGTACACGTATTACACGTACTGTTTTTAGCTTTTTTTTTT
>BMAW01050429.1:279213-287833 GCA_019974015.1 Nephila pilipes
AGTTCAAAAAATACCTGTAAGCCAAACTGCCGATAACTTAGCTATCTCAGTATCAAGATCTATAGTTTTTCTCTATCACTATTTACAAGCTAACTAATTTCATGCTTATCTCAGTAGGCAGTGAACACCAATGCTCAAAGCGCATCATCGCGAGGCGCAACTACTTTGGGCTAAGAAACACATACATTGGAAAGATGAATGGTTAACTGTCCTCTTCAGCAACAAAATGAAATCCAATATGGAGGCTCACATCGTTGAACCTATTATAACCTTCGTCGCGAATCTCGCTCTTTCATTAGTTGGCAACAAAGAGGGAATGCTGTATTGGAGAGGGGTGCGCTCTGATTCAACGGCACAACTGATGTTTCCTACAAGTCGTCAATATTAAAAAAATTATAGTTTGGTTTTATTTACGTCGCACTAGAAGCAACACGAGGACTACTGTTCAGAAAATTATTTGGATGCGCTTCAGACAAATTCGCATCCATTTAGAAAAGTTCTAGGAGGTGATAACTGGATATTTCAGAAGGACAACACTTCAATCTTCCCTTAAAACATGGTTTATACACAATAAAATTACCAATATGAGTTGGCCAGCTATTATCCCAAACTTATACCAATAGAAAAACTTTGGGGGCTTTAGCACGAAATGTGTTACTCATGGAAGCCAATTTTTTACCCCGTCGAGAATAGAGCAACAAAAAGACCAGTGATGTAATTATTTATTAATATGGCACAGAGAAGCAACACAAGAGTTATGGGCGACTTAATTTGAACCTCACTCAAATGACAATGACGACGGCCATATGCAAAAAACACCACAGAGTTGGTTTTCTTTAAAACCTGATTTACTCCTAACGTTAGTAGTTCAAAGTACGTCCAATGAGGTACTCAAATTTATTTGAAACAAAGGTCTCGAAATTTGAGCTATAATAGATAAAACTGTGTTTATACATATAATTTGGAACAGTGTATTTTTTATTTTAACTTACCATCAAAAATGGTGAAATGCATATGATGTATCAGCGACGATGATTATTTTTCTGTTACTTAATAACTTTTATTTGCGCTATTCCGAAAAATCAAATAAAAAGCTATTACACTGGTGAATTTTAAATTCAAACAATGTAATGACTAAAATTAATCATTAACTCGATCGGTATGATTAATACTCAAATATTATCATTCATGTAACTTCAAAGTGCTGAGTATTCAATTTTAAGAATCAATTGCATCATGCTGACGCTAAAAGACAAAGCTCTAATAGTGAAACTTTTTTTACCAGAATGAAGAGAGAAACCCCTGTGGCGTTAAAAGCATTTCGTTGTGTGAAGAAACGCAGTTGATCAATGACACACACGATTCTACGTGACATGTTGAAAAACCGAGCAGCTGGGGATGTTGAAGATGCCACTTTGGCGGTTGTGAAAGCATCTAGCCAATCTCCACTGGTGGTGTTAGTTTACCATCCGCTGCTTGGAAAATGATGTGACGAATCCTGGCTTATTAACCTTATAATCCATAGTTTTCATGAGCTGTCCGACGATGATGCAGGAATTCGAAAAACAATAAGATTGCATCCTATTGTTTGTATTAGTATCCTCCTTGTCCGCATCTGGGCAAGACAAAATCCACGTGCTATTCATCAAATGTTATTGCATTCTGCAAAAGTTACTTACGATATGGTGCGGTTTCACAGCAACTTTCATCATTGGTTCTTATTTATTTATTTTTGAACAGGTGACTCCTACAGGACAGGAATTTTGTTTTGTTTTTTTAACGTCGCACTAGAAGCAACACGACGGCTGTTGGCGACGGACCTTGTAATTTTGAACCTCGGTCAAGTAACCAGGACGACACCTGAGCTGGCACTCCCTCTCCTAACTTCCACACCATGCCAACGGGGGGACTTTGAATCCTAGACGAAACTTTTGAAGAGCATAATCAAATTTTTTCGAATTATTGTTTTGTACATTTATTAAATGCTCAAAACATATGACTTTTAGATATGAATTAGATATGACTTTTAGATATGACTTTTAGCAACAAATATTCTTTTATTTAACTGTCCCATTAATCTTTAGTTAAATCACGGATTTTGGAAATAATTGATAAACAATAAAATCTTTTAAAATCCTTTATTATTACTATTATTATTTTGTAAGGACGTTTGGGAGAAAATCGCCCCACTTCATGCTTGGTGATACTAAAAAAATTTTACGTTGTTCCACCACACCAACACCAAAACAACTGGCACTCCCTCTCCTAACTTCCACACCACTCCAACAGGAAGGCTTAGGGCCCCAACAGATTTAATGTGCATCAGCCCCGGCTACACGGCGGGTCTTTCGTGGCATCAAGGCCCGAACCCACGACTTGACGAAAACCACCAGCCGCGAGTCTGCGATTTTTTTGATCCTCAACCTGCAGTAACATAACTATCTACAGGAAACAATTTTTATGCAAGACAGTGCACCTCATCATATTTATTGTGGTGTACAACAGTTGTTACGGCAACCTTGACTAAAAAACGTGTAATTAGCCGTTGTTTTTCTACAGCTTGGACTCCACACTCACCTAATCTCACCCCTTGAGACTTCTGATTGTGGGGATATTTAAAGGACCAAATCTACCGAGTGCAACCCACACCCTTTACGCATTTGAAAGATTTTATTATTTGGTATATTCGTGGAAATAATTCAACCTATCAGCGATTTTTGTACTAATTTTTTATTTAACAAATCTCGAGCACATGATCTAAAATGTCTGTAGTTCAAATTCCATGCTATTCTGGCCCTTTGAACGCCCTGCACAGCCCTCTAAGTATGGAAAGTTTAATTATAACAATCAATTATATTTAATAATTTACATAAGTAGAGTTAATTAGCAGTAATTTTATGATAGAAAATTTGTCTACATATATTAATGTCTCGTGTAATAATTAAACTTAAATTTTATTCGTCTTGATTTAACTTATTATGATAAAACTATATATATCCTATTAATCTTAATTTTTCCATGAAATTAAAGTTACCTAAATTTTATGAATAACTTGCCAATATTACAGAAATTACATGCAGAGAAAAATAATTTGGAAGAATCAATTAATAGTCTTGTTCAGAAATAATCTTCAGATTTCTGAGCTAAGCTGCTTCTTGAGGTTTATATGAGAGCCTAACCATGACCTACCTACAAAGCATATCTCGAGAGAAAAGATTCCAGAATTACTTTATCTCCATTTTCAAAATTCTACGTTTCTCGTGTCTGAGAAAAAAGCGTTTATGCTAGTATTACGGATCTAAATCATTACACTTTAGAGAATTACAATATAATTAAATATTACACCAAAATAAGCAAAAATCCCCCTCCCTCCTCCAAAAAAAGTTCAACTAAACAAGAAAAAAAAAAGGAAACAAATTCATTTAAAACAAAATACATAAATCCAAACTATGAAAATGAAAATTTAATGGTTTAATTTGACGTTACTCTTCTATTTTTCTTTTAAATAAAATTTTTCCAACTCTACATGATCCTAAAATATAAGCCAGGTGAATATAATAAACAGTAATGGCTGTTACAAGAAAAAATGATGAGAGCTTTTTAATTTTTTCCAATACTTTAAAGCAGTTGATTTTGATCATGGCATTTTCTTTTTATAAGTTTACGTATTCTTTTATTAAGAATTTTCTTTCACAACAGTTTTTCCAAATTAGAATTCCGTTTTAACTTTCAGTTTGAAAGTTTTAGTCAGTCGTCGTTATACATATTTCCCATTAGTCTAGTTACTATTTTCTTTTTGGTGTTATTTTTTCTAGTCACTTATTTTTATCTGCTTCAGTAAATTCTCAACTATAATGTGGGGAAAACATTTTGCTCTATATTAAAATTAACAGCATCTGTTTTTCACTGCAAAAATATGAATATTGTACCCTGTGTTGTACTACTTGAAACTTATAAAATCAATAACTTATCAGTAAAACAAAAAATGAATTCTTTCTAAACATTTTAACATGAAATTAAATATAAAATGTTGACATATTTACTTTTGTTGCATTTCAATTGATATGTGTATATATATGTGTGTGTGTGTGTGTGTGTGTGTGTGTGTGTGTGTGTGTGTGTGTCACTATACGTAGGCTCGTGTGACAAACATGAGAATTTAACGGTCGGCATTAGAAATTTCGAACGAGAATAACAGTTTAAGCAGTCATAAACATGAATTAACTTTGTAGAATTGGAACTGATTTTATGCAACAGATTGGGACCTCATACACGAAATATAATTGTGGACCTCATGGATTTTATGCACGAAATATAATTGTGACCAGTGTGGGGATAAAATCAAGGACCGAAAACAGAACAAGCAAAGAGAATCGATAAGTTAAAACAGAAAATATGAAGCGATAGTCTGAAATATGAAACGTCTATTACAAGAAGAAAAGAACAAGGCGTATAAGTTACAAAAACATCTTGACGAAGTCTAGATAACCAAAATCGGTCAGTTCAGCCATTTCTTCGCTCCTCCCGAACTTTTGTGAAACCAAAAGGTTGTCTAACAATTCAAATTCAGATATATAAACGAATTCGCGAACCCGCCGATGAGGGCAAACCAGAAATAGAGTGAAAATCTCCAGCAATAATTACCATCCATGATCGAACCAATAAAGGAACAGGATTCGAGTGTCAAGAAAAAACGGTCATCAAATGAATTTCTCCAAATCATTGTGTCTTCCAGATCTGCTTAAAACGCATCTCTACGTCCTTCGCAAGCTGGAAGATATGGAACGAGCCAAGGAACTCCCAATTTTCTAGCCTTCTATGATCATGAATCTATTTTGACACATTTTTTTTTAGTGATTTGTAGCGAATACAATCACTTTTTCATAAATATCCTTTCGTCGAAAAAAAGTTCCTTTTTTTTAAATTGTCATTTTATTTATTATTCACAGAGCCACTTAACAATCTTGAAACCGAACGTTGGTTGTTCTGCATTGAATCCCGGGTACTCAAAAATGGTTTATTCTCGAACATGGCGCATGCACGACGACCTAGAAATTTCAGACCAAAATCCATGGCTCGGACAATTCTCTTCTTTACAAAAACACGCTGTGAAATTAAACCAAACATTTACATTGACAACAAACAAATCCCATGGTCTCACAAAGCTAAATACCTTGGAGTCATTTTAGACAGTAAATTCACTTTCGAACAACACATTACACACATCCATGAAAAATTCCGACTTGCCGCGAAAAAATATATTCCCCTAATTTGTCGGAGTTCATTATTAAATACTAAATATAAACTGCTTATCTATACTCAACTTCTGCGACCCATCCTTACCTATGCCTGCCCAATTTGGATGCAAGCTGCTCAGATACACCATAACAAAATTGAAATTCTACAAAATAATATAATTCGAACAATAGGAAAAGCTAGATGGTTCATGAGAAATGAAGATTTAAGAAATTCCCTTAATATAATAAAACTACAAGATTACATTAATTATATCACTACCAAATTTAATAATAATTTTGAAAATAATCCAAACCCCTCCCTTCAAGAAACAAAAAATTATAAAACAAATTATCGTAATTTTAAAAACAATCAAATTATCTGAGTACCCTAATTAAAAATCATAACACAGCATCACTAGCAGCCTTATCTCTCTCTCAGCCAATAGGAAACCTGAGCAGCTAGCCACCTGATTGGTCAGCTTCATTTACCCTGCATTCCCACACCCCTCTGCACTGTCCCAATATTCCACATCATTACTATTCCTCCTGACATTCACTTATTAAATTATTTTAACTTAATTTTTTTTTCAACTTAACTTATTAATCTTAATATTAAATTCACAATTTATTGATTTTTACCTAATTAATTAAATTTTTATTAAATTATTTATTAAAAAATGGGCAAGTAAACTTTTACCAGGTTAAACTCCTACCGGAGATAAAGGCCCTTCGGGCTAGGTTCTCCTTTCATGTTTCATTACGGACAATTCTCTTCCTACATGTGACAATTAACACTTGTTCGTCTGAACCTTTTGATAAAACCTATAAAAGGATTTGTTTCCCTCATCCACGACGAATTTCAACGATAGCCTTTCGATAGGTCAACGTTTAACACTCATAGTGATTCGAATGAAAGTTATCTAAAAGTAAACAGAATAATATCACACCTAAAGTTAAAAGGTATTATAAATCAATTTTTATAAACACACAAAACATTTCCACATCGGAAAGTTTAGTCGTTAGAAAGCCTCTGTGAAATATACATCTTTTCCATTGTCCACCATTTGTTACAATTTACTAGTTGCTGTAATTTCCTTTGGCAATTTCATTTTAAAGAGAAACGGAAAATGTAAATGCTCGCCAAAAATAAGCATTCCTCGCTTATAAGTTTTTTTAGGGGGGAAAAAGTCTGTGCGCCCTCTGTCGTACACAGCTCGAAATATGTCAATAACAAACAAAAGATATTTTGAAATTTTAAGAAATTGATTATTAACGACACAAAACTGATTATGGCTATACTATCATATTGAGAAAAGAGTATGAAAGGTTATTCAAAATGAACTACCCATATTATACCCATATACTGAAAAACTCCATATTTTCAAAAATAAACGACGCAGAATGATAGGAATTACCTGAAAACCAAGGAAAACTGTGGAAGTTTTAGATCGTGAACAATAGAAGGGGCTCGTGTGTTCTTCGGGAAACTATTTCATGAAAGCTGTTTTAGAAGTTTTTACGCAGCTACCTCGCAGTTGGAGCAATGCACCAGATGACTATATGTTACACAGCTGACCACTTAAGTCACCTGATATGACTTCATGCGATTTCTTCCTTTGGAGGTTTGTAAAAGATAAAGTGTATGCATCACCCTCACCCAGAAATTAATATGTACTTAAGCAACGTTTTCTGCTGCTGTACAATCGCAATTACCACAACGTGTTTGGCAGGAATTGACTTTATACGGAGTAACTAAAGGAAGTTATATAAAACACTTGTAAAAAAATTTACACGCTTTCCCCTTCTATTCATGAATTACTTATTCTGTGTTTATTTTTTAAATTATATAGCATTTTGAAATCGAATGATTCATTTTGAATAACCCTGTATTTCTAAACTACTCAATTATATTACAATCAATCCATTTTTTCCAGTAAAATATGTTTTCGTCTTCAACATAGGAAATTAAATATCCATTTCGCATTAAAGTGAAAAAATGCACTTTAAGTATTCTAAGGACGCCATCTAATATGTATTACATTCATAGTAATTTATATTAAAATTGAAGCATTCTTTCTACCTGAAAATAAAGTCTTAGTTTGGATTCTCCGAGGACAACCGTAAACGCGAACTGCAGTACTTACAAATTCAACCAGAAAAAGAGTCCCCTATATTATTCCCAATTTCAAGTTGCCACACACCATTTAAAAGTATTTCAATGAAAAATTGAAAACATATAATACATCCAAAGAAGTGTTTAATATTACAATAGAATGAATTATTTCAAGATACTCATACTCAGAACAAAATAAAAGTCACAAGAAACATTTATCTGCTTTACTTCTGCAGGCCTGCTAAATTTTTCTGATGATCAGATCATTTTTTAGAGTTCCACATTTTTTATTAGTAAAAAAATTACAAATCCTTTTCATAAATATACAAGTTTTTTTCCCGCAATATAAAATATTATAATATTCTGTTTAATTCCTAAATCGCTTATTAAAAACAGTGCAAGATTTCAGAAAAGTAAAATATATATTGGAACTTACGACTCGCTACTCCTGCGAACCGTATCAATTGTGTGTGTACTATTTAGACATACGTACTCTCCCTAATCTTTATGAAACTGCCGAAGTTAACGCAAGGAAAGAATTTCGTTGAAAATCGGATGAGCACGAAACAGATTGCGCGAGTATGGCATATTCTTCACTAAAATTCAAATTTCAGCTAGTAAAATTATCAAAAGATTTGAATAAAAAAAAAGTATCACACAGTTCGTTCACAAAACTTGAGTTATCCCAACCAATTAAAACTTCGGAAAATGTTGAGACACTTGGATAACTGTTAATAATCCCTTTCTTTTGCTTGAGGAATAAACATGTCATTAAGTCCCTTCCCTACCCGCATCAGTGAACTCCTTTCGTTACGAATGGTTGGCCGAATCAATGACCCAATTCGTTGTCTGCAGAGAAAAACGTCTCTTTCAAAGCCTGAGAATATGCACTACTGTCCTTGAAGGAGCAAAACTTTCAGACATTTTCATTTGTCATGTTCAAAAAAGAAAAGAAACACGAAAAGTGAAGGGTTTCAATTGGAATTTAAAAGAAATTTTGAACGAGATTAAAGGTACACTAACTTATGACAGTCTTCAGTAGGATTTGCCAGAATAATAAAATTGGTTATATCTTCGTCGCATTTGTTAATAATTCCACAGCCGCCGCCAGAAGAGATGTCATTTCACTCGTATTTGGATAGAAATGCAACATTCGATATCTGCTCTGCTGAAACAGACTTTAAAAATTAACAGCAAGAGATTTTAAAGATTATGATCACATAATATTTCAATGAGCGAGGTCATTCAGGCTATGAAGCCAAACATTCTC
>BMAW01050429.1:288233-301655 GCA_019974015.1 Nephila pilipes
TGTGTGTGTGTGTGTGTGTGTGTGTGTGTGTGTGTGTGTGTGTTATGTACTGAATGAAATGGAAAAAAATTTGGTCACCATGCACATTTGAGCATGCGGTTTCGATTTTTAAAGGGAAAAAAATAATACTAAAAAAGCCGATGGGGGAAATCTGGCAATGCAAGTGTGAAAAAGGATACATAATTACCAATGGAAACAGTAAATAACAACACACCAAATACAAACAAAAAATTATTACATCAACTTACAAATGTGGCTCAAGATGACCACCATCCTGTTGTTCGAATAATTGCATGCGGTACACGACGTTTATGACGGTGGCTCGCAGCATATCGGCATTGATTCGTCTGACACGGAACGTTGTTATTTGATATTTTAATGTAGGAATGTCAGGAACATGTCCTTTATACACAACGCTTTTCAAGAATCCCCACAAGAAATCGCAAGGATTCAGATCAGGGGACCTCGGAGGTCAAGTCATGAGAAATGCACGATTAATTACTAAAACGTCTGTAAAATGTTGACGCAAGACATCCTTCTCCCGACGTCCGGAAAGGAAAATTGTATAATCGATACAATTTCTTTACTGCAGTTGAGGTATCACAAAGTTATCGAGCATATCGGCATACCTATAAGAATTTATAGAACACGTCTATAATACAATTGGAATTCATAAAAGTAAGGACTGATGATAAAAGAAGCAGTGAATCCGCGCCAAAGTAAGGGGATCTGTAGACCGACGAGTGGATTTGTATCAGCCGAAATACGTATGTGTTGATATCATCGTGCACATAAAAGTGTGCTTCGTCACTCCATAATATCCACCACAGCCATTAGTCGTCCACCTCCAATCGAGCCAAAAATCTCAAAGCCAACTCAAATAGGGTATTGCTATGCTCTGGTAGCAATTCTTCTTATACAGGTAAAATTTAAGGATCTTGTGAAATATCTTCTGCACCGTCGAGAGGGATTTCTCTTTGTCGTGATATTGAAAATGCACTGCTGGTACCCTGCATATTAACAATCGTCAGATCCGTAACAGCCGTTGCAACTTCTTCAACTTGTTGAAGCTTGATACCTTTCCGTCCTCGGCCTGGTTGCACACCTAGAGTTCCAGTAGTTTCAAATCTTTCAACCGTTATTCCTAAGTTTGTTATGGTCACCAATCTTCTACGAAACTGTTTTTACCGCCAGTATTCACGTAGGACAGTGTTGGCATTTTCATCCCGCTGATAAAACAGTTTGAAGGTTGAACAGCTAATAAGGCACAATCGTGTTGTGTCAACGCCATCGAAGAGCGAATCCTTGAAGATTAATTGGCGAGTAAGTGAGTAAATGAATATTGAGTTTATTGGCGCAAGAGCTAAAGCAGGCTATGCTGCGCCAAACATTTGTTAAAGTCATTAAAGAAGAATGAGTAGAATTCCAATTAAATGTAATGACATCATGTCCGACTTCTTCATAGAGTTTCTGGAAAACATATGCATACATGTATGTACACTTAGTCACAAAAGTAAGTATGCAGAGTGTATGTGATGATGTCCTATGAAAAAAAAACAGACCTACAATATTAGAGTTTTCAAATTAACGATTTATTTCGATTACAGCAAAATCTAGCTTAATTACAAAATGAAAAATATCTGAAAAGTACAAATATTTAATTAGCAAGATGAGCTTAACTTAAAATAGGATGTAATTTACATCACAAAAGTAAGTATGCAAACAAAAACAAAGACATTAATATTGCAAATTTTACAATTTTTCAAAAAAATTAGTAATTTGTTGGATAGCCTTTGGCCTTTATAACAGCTCTCAATCTAGATGGCACTGATTTTACTAAATTTTGAGTGACAGAAGATGGTATTTTCTGCCACTCTTCCAAAAGGGCTTTTTTTAGATCATTCTTAGTTTTGATCTCTTGTTTTCTAATTTGGCGATCGAGATAATCCCACAAGTGTTCAATGGGATTAAGATCAGGTGACTGCGGTGGGGTTTTTAGCTGTTTTCGCACGTGATATAGCAGCCATTCCCGAACAACCCGAGCAGTATGTTTGGGATCATTATCTTGTTGGAAAGTGAAGGATCCACCGAGTCCCAATTTAGAAGCACTTTGGCTTAGATTATTCTTTAAAATATTCAAATAGCTATATTGATTCATTATTCTGTCGATTATAACTAAATTTCCTACTCCAGTTGCTGCCATGCAACCCCAAACCATTATCGAACCACCACCGTGTTTTACAGTTCCTCTCATGTTCTTTGGTTCTAGAGCTGCATTTGCTTTCCTCCAAACTTTTTGGTGTCCATCTGACCCGTGGATGTTGAATTTACTTTCGTCCGAAAAAATCACGGAATTCCAAAAATTTGTGTCCTGCTTTACATTTTCTTTTGCAAAATCTATTCTCTTTTTGCGATTCACTTTGCTTACAAATGGTTTTCTTCGCATATTTCGACCATGGTATCCTTCCTTCCGTAACACACGGCGAATTGTTTCAGGATTGAATGACTTCGCAAAATTGTTTTTCACATCAGTTGTCAATTTTGGTGCGCTAATCATCGGATTTTTTTTCACATTTCCAACAATATTTCGCCTTTCTCGATCCGTCAAAATGGGCGGTCGTCCTGTTCTTGGCTTGTTTAGAGTATTTCCCTCAGCCTGGAACTTTTCAATGATTTTTTGCACTGTTGCAGGACTTCTGCCTATGATTTTAGCGATTTGCCTTTGGGACTTGCTTTCCTTATAGAGCTTTATCATTGCATCCCTTAGATCTTTGGATAATTCTTTTCCACGTGGAGGCATTGATGAATTGTTGATGTATTTAAAGCTCAAACTTACAAGCTTTGTAGCAGAACTGCTAAACTTATCACTGAAATACGAAAAATCACTCGAGAAGTTTCATTCAGCCTATTTAAAAGTCAAAAATTCAGAGTGCATACATACTTTTGTGATTTAAATTTCTACTGGTAGTTAACAAAATTACTCTTAAAGGTTTTTAAAATATAATGATTTGGTTTATTTTTCATTACTTTACGACTTGAATCAGAAGCTATAAACAACACTCTCCAAAATAATATTTTTCTTATATTTATTTGAGAACTAGAGCTTTTTCACTTAAGCTATGAGTTGCATACTTACTTTTGTGACTAAGTGTATGTATGTATTTAAATATATATGAATAGTCAAGAGAATAGAGCGTCAAGCCGATTAATCTTCTAATTGTTCCAGCAGAAACAGGTATCTGTAGCGTAGAAGTGGTTGCAGCAATTTTTGGAGCACTCGCCTTTGGAGTTTCGGTCACTTTTCGTAGGACCCTCCTACTAGTTCTATCATCCAGGATCTCCTTTCGTCCACTTCCGGGAATATTTTTAGTGTTTTAACTCTTTTTTACTTTTTGATTATTTCTGAACACATCCGAGACTTCTCTGAATTATTTTTGCACTTTTTTCAAAGAGATTTACAATCTTCAGCCATTTTAACGACTAAGCTCTCTAACTGGAGTTACAGTTTACGATTTGGAGCTCAATTTGAAGATTAAAAATTAATATTTCTACAAGAAACTAATACATAAGGATCTAAATCCAATGTCAGTATCAAACGCTAAAACTTTAGTAAAATAGTAGTAGCTAATTTATCAGAGGTTGTGGTCACTTTCTACAAAAAGTATACTTAATTTTGTGACATCAATTCGTGTCATTTAGCCTTTGTTTAGTTTTTATTAACGTCGAACTAGAAGCAACACGAGGGCTATTAGCGACGGACCTCGTAATTTTGAACCTCGGTGACTAGGACGACACCTGAGCTGGCACCCCCTCTCCTAACTTCCACACCACTCATGTCATTTAGTCAGAGAATGCAAATAATTTTATTATGATTTTAAATCCTCTCCATCGATTTCTCAGCTACTTCTGAAACCACTTTCAAAAGCTTTGCTTCCTGATTTTTGTATGCAGATTTGGACAGTCTAGGCAAATTTAATGTTCAGCATAATTTGTAAGCACCTGTAAAACCTTTGCCTATCTGCCGCATACCATATACCAATCTGGTGTTTTATTACAGGGGCATTTACAACTTTCTTTGAAGAAGCAAATCCAAAGAAAAAGTCACAGCACTTACATTTTAGAGTAAAATGACCTGAGACCTGACATTTTTTCCGGTGTTGATAAATTAACATAACTCAACTTTAAGGAGCTGGCACTAAAAAGTGAAACAGAAGTGCTATTATTTCCCGAAATTTTTTGAAATTTATTGCCATAAAACTGACATTTACGCTTTCTAGAGATATTTTTAACCATATTTAAGTTTGAAAAGGAGAATAAAATGAAGAATGCGAGTGAGTGAGTGAGTGAGTGAATGTAAAGTTTATTGGCGCAACAGCCAGATATGGCCATGCTGCGCCAAACAAGATTAAACTGTGGTCTAGATGTGAAGTTGAAAAAAGGGTAAAAATGGTTGACAAGAAGGAGGGTCGAAAATAGAGAAAGATTGCTAGGGTATCCCGGGAGTGCGTCACCCGTGTTTACCAAAGACAGTAAACCCCATGGGAAAGAAAAAGATCACTAAGGTGCCTCGGGGTCATGATGCCCGTACTTACCTGAAGAAGGCAAGTCCCTGAGGTCCCCTGATATAATCCCCAGGGGCAGGGTGCCCGACTAAACCCCCAGACGCTGGGTACCGATTTTAATCGCCTTTTACGACATGTATGAGCTACAGTGAGACTATTCTGTCATCCCCGGTCACCACACGGGTCATAAAATGAAGAAATAAACTTGCTACGCAGTAAAATCTTTCAGCATGAAAACCAAATCGCAAATGTAAACAAAGTCGCCATAACAACAAACTTATTGCCAGGTTTTGCACATACGAAAGGAAAAATGTGTGATAATGTAAAAAAAATGTTCCAGATACATTCATTTTTATTCATAAATATTTTATTTTAATCCCTGGTTAATTATTTGTATATTAAGTATAATTTTTCATATGAAATACCAGGAAAGAGAAACGTAAACAAACAACTCGGTTCACTTCCAGTTAGCGGAAGAGCCTTTCCGGTCAAAGAAATTCATGATCAAGTGATTTTTAAACAGCTGTAGTTAACTCGGCTTCTAAGTAAGATAGAAACAAAATTCAAATAGATTTTCAAAGATGAAAGGTTGAATTTTAATGAGACCAAAAACAAAAAAAAATCGATATTTTGACCAAAAATTGTGTTTTGAAGGTGTACTGTCAGCTTAAGGGTGGAAATGCGAGATGCTTTCTTTGTAATACTTCGACCATTCGCCAGAGGGAGCTGTCCTCGGCATCTAGCAAAAGAAGTGTATCTTCCCAGGAATTTTGTGATAATTCATAGACTTTCTTTTTAATTTTATTTCGGAGATTGTTTATTATTCTTTTATCATTTGGATTTCTTGGGTATTGCCAAATATTTCTTGCTCTATTGCGCGCGCGTTCTTTAAATAAATTTCTAATTTTGCAGGTGATAAAATTTGGTCATTTTTGGTTTGTTTTGATGGAAGGGAGTGTGCTTCTAGAATTTGGTTTGTCAATTCGGAGACGTGCCTGTCAATATCTTTTCCACTGTTTGGAGTTTGTAGTGTTATTTTAAGATTGTGTTTACGGAAAAGCTCCCAATTAGTTATAACTGTTCGGTTGGAAAAAGCAATTCGATTAGAAGTTTGAAAGTTTATGATGATCGAATTATGATCAGAATCAAGTTTAGATAGGGAGTTGATCTCGCTCGGCCAATGAATATAGCGCACAAGAGCGAAATCAATGGAGGAGGCGGAATCATAGCCAAATCGAGTAGGTATGGGAATTTCGAAGTTTTCATGGTCATACAAATCTTTTAAGTTTTATGCCTCTGTGATTAATACTATTACAACCCCAGCAAATATGGTGGGCGTTAAAGTCTCCGCATAAAATGGAAACATTGCTTAAATGACCAATCGTTTCCAAATCTTTCATAGCTGTGGTTACGTTAGTAGGTGGGATATAAATTGAGGCGATTAAAATAGGTTCATCGTTTGGTAGGGTTAAAGTTATAATTGTAGCTTCGATTGCCCCTAGATTTGGTGTGGTATGTGGTAGTGGAGAAGAGAATTTTTAATTAATATTGCAGTGCTTCCGGAGATGGGGTGATCTGTCATTTCTGTAAGTCATGAAATTCGGAAATTTACAGCTGGTCTCAGGTGTGTTTCTTGTGAAAGAAAAAAATCAGGGGAGTACTTATCAACAAAATCTCTTATCTCGACTTTACGAGATCGTACTCCGTTTCCATTCCATGAAGCAGGTTGTACCTAATTTTGAATTATTATAAAAACCTTCATAAAATAAGTCGGCTTTTTCAAAGCGATCATCTGTGAGAGACATCTAGTAAGTTGTTTCAATTAGATGGGGGGAAAACTAAAGAAATTTCGCAGTTCATTAATGGCAGCGAAAATTCTAAATTCAAAATCTTCATTCCAAGTTTAACTACTATAAACGTTGCTCCCTTAGGGGGACGAGCTCTAGACCAATAGGGTAGCTAGCTCTCGAGTTAGTTACTCTCAAAAGGTACGAAAAATTTTTCCTCTCTGTTTCTTCCCCAGTGCGAGAAGCTTCTCCCCGACTGGCTAGTCACCTTTCGCTCCAAACACGAAGCTAATTCCAACCAATAGCAACTCTTCAATGTTTTTCTTCTTTTTTAGAAGCAATGTCTTTTTATATTTTTTATTAATTTTATAATTTCCTGGGCAAGTAACAGGCCGAAGTAACACATTTTACAGCTTGTCGGCTGGATATTTAAGGCCGCAAGACCAAAGAACTCCAACAACCATCCAACCTATGTATAAAATTAATTGTTTATAAACGTCGCACTTAGATTATTTTATTAATGTTGCACTAGAAGCAACACGAAGGGTGTTGGCGACGGACCTCGTAATTTTGAACCTCGGTCAAGTGACGAGGATGACACGTGAGCTGGCACCCCCTCTCCTAACATCCACACCACGCCAACGGGAGGACTTTGAGCCACGACAGATTAAACGTGCATCAGCCCCGGCTACACGGCGGGTCCTAGCGGCCAAGGATCGAACTCGCGACTGAACGAAAACCGCCGGTCACGAATCCGAAACCATGAACACTAGGCTATCGTGGCCACAAAATTGAAAAAAGACAATTGTTTGACAAGAAGGAGGGTCGAAATAGAGAAGGATCGCTAGAATAAGACGGGGGCGCGTCACCCGAGTTCGCCAAAGACAGTAAACCCCATAGGAAAGATAAAGATCACTAGAGTGTCTCGTGGTCATGATGCCCGTACTTACCTAAAGAAGGCAAGTCCCCCCGATATAATCCCCAGGGGCAAGGTCCCCGGCTATACCCCCAGTACCCATTTCAGTTGCCTTTTACGACATGTATGAGCTACAGCGGGACTATTCTATCATACCCGGTTGCCACACTTAATTTTTTTTTAACGAGGGCGACACTTGAGCTGGCACCCCCTTCCCTAATTTCCACACCACGCCATCGGGAGGACTTTGGACCCCGACAGATTTAACGCGCAACAACCCAGGCTACACGGTGGGTTTTTAGCGGCCAAGGCTCGAATCCACGACTGAGCGAAAACCGCCGGCCACAAATCCGAAACCATGTCCACTAGACTACCGCGGCCACCACAAGGGTGATCCAAATACTTTATTTTATATCATAATTGGTAATACGTATAATGTATTATTGTGGATAATATGGAAGTACATTATCTAATCAAGAAAAATCTGTAATAAAAATTAATATCAGTTATTTATTGTTCATGTTTTGATCTGTTTATAATTATACATAATTGTAATCCATCTTTGATATAAATGCTTACATTTGAAAGCTTAACTATGTTTAACAAAATAACAAAACCAAGTTTTAATTACAATTGTTAAATATTTATTACTTGTCACAAATACAAGTATGAAAAAAAAATGCTTTATGAGCAGAAGAAGATACAATTTGAAATAAAAGAAAATCTCTTTATCGGTTCATAGTGATAACATTGTTGGAGTGCCCTTTTGGGCTTTAATCTCCGATATGACATTTAAATAGCTTGATTACTTCAAGTGCCCAGTGCAATTCGGTATTTTGATACATAAAATAATTTAAATGAATGAGAATTTGCAAAGTTAAGAGGAAAAAGTATTAAATTTAAGTTTTTAAATGAGAAAAATATCTATAGGTGCTGATAACTAAAGAGCTTACATGAGAGGGATAGGGGAGTACAGGGTAAAGTGAGTTCGTCCAAACATAAGGCAGCAGCTCTGGTTGTATCTGGAGTAGGTGTGTCAGTTTCTGCGAGGGACCCAGTGTCTGTGTTCTGATTGGCTAGGAGTTAAGAAGGGTAACTTTATAAAAACTGTTTAATTATGTAGGGAGAATGATTCTTCCAAGCGGGATTTGGTATTTATATTTAACTAGCTGATACCCGCCCGCTTCGCTGGGCAGACGATAATATTATATTTTGGAACCTATACATAAAACATCAAGAAAATTGAAGCATTGAAACGACCTTTGTGTTCTCTAGATGGTTTTTTATCGGCATTAATTATAACCTTTAACTCCTTTTGGTCTTTAGGAACTGAATCAACAGCAGCTTTGAAATCGTGAATATACTTGTTATGTTCATGTAGCTCCTTTTGTAATTGGCTAATTCTGGCTTAACACCTAGGAAAATACCACAATGAATGTTTCTTTCACATTCATCATCACAGAGAAAGTAAAACTGAAGAAAAGAAGGTTGTTGAGGAGGCGCAGCCAATAGCCTACCTATCCTGTGGTATACCTGGCCCTGGACTTTAAATGTTGGCATAAAATTTCCTTCCTTCAATTCTTTTGCTCCGAATGACGTCATCTGAAAACATCCATTATACTTGCGAATTGTAGAAAGAAAATGTTCTGAAAGCTGATCCTTATGGCTAAGAAGACTATTCAAAGGTTCAGGGAAGGATCTAATCACAGGAAGCAGGACTTGACCACCACTCCAGCACATTCCTGGAGGTTCTTCTATCCTTTTAAAGCACGGCACCTCGAACAGGGCAAACGTTTTCCGATACTGACAATTTTATCATTTGAATAGTCAATATATATTTCATATTTAAAACCAGACAAATTTTTGGAAGTTCATGGCGCTAAATTAACTTTTGATCTTTTATCATTGTATTTAATTACAGCTGCCTGATTCACGTGGGGGGTATTAGAAAAGTATTTTCTTACGCTCTATGTACTTCAGGATGGCTTTTAGTATATTTTGAAGCAGCTTCTCTATGTTCTTCAGGATGACTTTGAATATATTTTGTAGCAGCTGGTCTTACTTGTTTATATCTAATTGAATTTGTGAATCTTTTTCTTCATTTCTTTTACCTTTATTTAGTTGAAGAGATATTACATCATTAATAATTGATTCACTTGAACTTGAAAAATCAATGTTAGATATTGATTGAGTCTTTGAAACTAACACAGACACATTTTCTTGAGGCTGAAACACTAAAGATGACACATTTTCTTCATTTTGTTTCACATTATCATAACCAGGATTAACTTTACTTCTATTTCTTAATCCAACTATTTAAATAAAACATCAAAATGACAACTATTACAGTTTCCAGTAAAACGTAATATTTTTTCCCCCTGAATTGTTTCCCCAACAGAAGCTAAATGGCAGCCACCTTGATAAACTTCGAACTGATAGGGAAATAGCTCTGCCGCCGCCATAATTTAGCAAATAGATCCATACGTGTATGGTTTACACATTTCGGTAAAATATAAATCGTTAGTATTATAAGGGGCGCCAGATAGCATTTGAGTGTAGCATTTAAACCGATCCCAGTTGTCAAACACCGTGAGAAACAATATTTCTCATTTTATACGCCATCGATATGTCACCGAACACCAGCAAAGACAGAGACGGAAATTAAACATGCTCCGTAACCAAGAATTTTAAAAACTTTGAAAGAAGTAGGTATTCCATCTATCCAAATATACTTAACATCCATTATTAAAATTATAACTGAAAAGTAAATACGAAAAATCAATTTGTATTAACCTACAATGAAATACTTTTCAAGTTAAGAAATATAATCGAAATTAATTTATTAAAATCAAATTATTTAAAAATTCAACAAAAAATACTAACAAAAAAATAAAGTACAGTAAAATTTTTTAGCAAAAAGTCACCCGTATTACGTTATCTTTTTTGCAAAGGGATAACTCTATTACGCTAGCAGCATATCTGTAACTGCAATTGAATAAGACAGAATAGCTCTTAAAAATCATAGCATTAAAAATAAATCTGTATTATGAAAACGATAAAGTATCCAGCCATTTTAAAAAATCAAAAACGTTTATTTCCTAAAAAAACAAAAACTAAAAATTGTCAAAATACAGAAGAAAAAAAACTTTGGCATAATATTTACATTAGGTTACAATTAATGCGTACATCGAAATAAATATTTTGATAGCTACTTATTTTTTTTATTAATGACATGAATAACATACCGTTATTATTCCTTTGTTAAAAGCCAACTTCAATAACTTGGTTAGATTGCGTTTAGATTTACAAATGTAGTTTATCAATCATTATTAATAATAAAATACTTTTCTCATAAATTTAAAACTTACGTCTAGGTTCCACAACAATAAAAATTATCGTTTGCTCAGCAAAACCGAAATCAGCTGGCGAGCGAAATGAGCTGGGGTTACCATAGTATAGCTTTTTAAAATTCACAATGCAAGGTCATTGAAATGCTTCTAATTGGCGGTGGAAGATATTTGGTGATATTTTGCAAAAAAGAGCCTCTTCTCCAAAATCTTGCCAATCATCCATCAGCGCTTCAATATTAAATTATTTGGTATTTTTCCATTTCGCACGCGCAAATCTTGCAAGTAAACTTAATTGGTAGCGATACACAGTATACATTTAAAAAAATATATTCCGTTTGGCGTTGGTCATGTAATTTTTGGCGATAAAGTCGCCAAAATGACATAACCGATGGGTAAGAAAAGATTAACCGATGATAACTACATTTTGGTTAAGAATTCCATAAAATCCGTTCTTAGTGAGCGTCTACATTGCAAAATGAGTAACTGTACCAAATTTCAAGTCAATCGGTTGTATAGTCTTAGAGATATCGTGATGAGTCAGTCAGCGGTATTTCGCTTATATATATATATATAGATAGATAGAAGATATCGTTGTAGTATGGGATTTCTAGAACTGAGGGATTTGTATTTTCATTCATTTTTTCTTGAAAGGTTTCACTTATGGTATTAATAAAATCTTTAAGTGTAGAGAGGTCAATTGAATTTCTAAGATCTTCATTTCTCATGAACCATCTTGCATTACAAATCATTCTCATGATATTGTTTTGCAAGATTTCAAGTTTATTGTAATGGATTTGAGCTGTCTCCTTCCAGATGGGACAAGCATAAGTTATGATTGGACGTAGGCGTTTATCGGTTCAGTCTATGTTTCCGAAATGCAGAAGAGAGATTTTCTCAACTTTTTATTGTACAATATGGATTTTTAGTTTAGTTTTTATTTACGTCGCACTAGAAGCAACACGAGGGCTATTGGCGACAGACCTAGTAATTTTGAACCACGGTCAAGTGACGAGGACGACACCTGAGTTGACACCCCCTCTCCTAACATCCAAACCACACCAACGGGAAGACTTTGGGCCCCGACAGATTTAACGTGCATCAGAACCGGTTACACGGCGGGTCTTTGGCGGCCAAGGATCGAACCAGCGACTGAACGAAAACCGCCGGCCATGAATCCGAGACCTTGACCACTAGGCTACCGCGGCCACTTGTACCAATATGGAATGGATTAAATTCATGCGACGTCATGATCACGTGACATTTTTATCACGCGATACCCACCGATGTAAACAAGTCTTGTATTTGTTTTGCACCGAGTTTGTGAAATGAGTTACGCTTCATAAACTTAGGTAATTTATATTTTACTAAACATACTACTTTTTAATTAAATGAAAAATTATCACCAAACTGTTTTATACATTTTTCACCCTAAATAAATGCTTCAATCGAAATTTTGGATTACTGTTTAAAAGTATTGAATCATTCTTCTATCAACAAACTGAAACAATGTCTTCAAAATTATATGGTCTACACACTGACATTTTGTTATAATTATGAAAACGTTCTAATTTAACTGTGATTTTCTAATATTTAAAAAATGCTTTTTACTACCATTTTTAAAATTTAATTCAATAAGATTATACAAGGAATGTTTAAATTTTTTGATATGCTTGTATTTATTTTTAACATTTGTTTAAATTTGAGGTATAGGGAAGCACACCTTCTGTGGAATTTCATTTTATGATGCATTTGTTTTTTGACTGAAAAACTAAAGAGAATTATTTAAAATAAAACTTTATGCTTACTATCTCAACAAAATAAAATTAGCAAAGTCATTACTATTTATCACATTGTAACCATTGTGACTTAAGTATTTGAAAAACTGGAAAATAATAAAAGGAATATAATTCTTCAGGATGCACTCATTATTCTTAATTCTGAACTTTTATAGCTTTATAAAACTAATTTCTAATGTAGAACTGTTCCTAGAAATGTTTTTGAGTTTTTATATATTTTAGTTTATAACAATATTTTGAAAAATAGATTTCGTTTTTATTATAACATATATTATGGAAGCAGTTTGACTGTAATTATTATAGCTGATGTCTACCTAAAAAAATTAAGTCTACAAACTTGGCTCAGAATATCTTTTAATGTATCTCTCATACATTATGTATATGGAATTAAATTCGATATATGTAGTTTACGTTAATATTTCCTAACTGTAATTAAGTAATTGTTTAAAAGTAAAAAGATGTCTTTTAGTTGCCTTTTTCATTCATAAATAAGGCGTCACAGAATCCATCAAAAGCATTACATTGTTCTTGTAAAATAATTCCACCTTTGAAGACTACAGGTCATCTGGAACATCAAATTCAAACACAGCATTTGGATGGTTCCTGCTTTATTAAAAGGTTAATTTATCAGAATTATCAAACTTTGACTGTCCCAGGGTTTCCTATTTGTTAGTGCTGCTGTTACTAATTTTGTAACTTCAAAGGCAACTAATATAAATTATATAAAAAAATTTACTTTACTACTGTTAATAATTTAATTCAATAAGATTATTTGAGGTTTTTAATATGTATTTATTTTTAACAATTGTTTTAATTGTCTGGTAATATCTGTTGGTTTACACAGAGAGGATTTTCAAATCTGAGTGAATAATTAATGCAAAAATGTTTAAATATTTTTAAAACATTACATATTTGAAAGGTTGTAATATCTTCAGAAAGATTCTATTGTATCTTATGAATTGTTATTGATCAGTATTGAAAATAATTTTCATATGAGTAATTATTTATGCA
>BMAW01050429.1:301665-315709 GCA_019974015.1 Nephila pilipes
ATGCAAAAATGTTTAAATATTTTTAAAACATTACATATTTGAAAGGTTGTAATATCTTCAGAAAGATTCTATTGTATCTTATGAATTGTTATTGATCAGTATTGAAAATAATTTTCATATGAGTAATTATTTATGCATGTTGCAGACTATTCATAATACAACACTGTAATCATATCTTTAATGACTTCTTGAAATTTATAAGACCCAGCAACTTTAAGAATTATTATAAATAACAGTTGAAAACTTTTACACATGTAAATATTTGTGAATGATGTTGATAATATTTTATACACAATAATACCATAGTATTTAAAAAGTAGTGTAGAGAAATTTTGGGGTCACTTTCCTACAATTTTTTTATCCATGACTATACAGCAATGAAATTTGACAAGAATTCTATCTTTTTATTATTATTTATTTTACTTTATAAGTGTAAGTGAACGTAACTTAAACTGTCATTTAATTGTTGGAGAAATCATACATTTTTTTTTAATCTTGTTTTAAGATATTTATTTATATTCATGATATTAAGGCTGTCTTCAGTAAATGTTAAAGAATAAGGCCCAAAGTTCAAGTAGAATAAAATATGATAGAAATATGCGCTTCTCTCTATCGAACAGCGTAGCCAGAAAATAGTTTTATGTCGTTGTTATTAAATTTTTTAAGATTTCAAATTAATTTTTATCAATTATTGACGTAACACATAATGTCAGCATTTTTTTTTTCTTTTGAAGAACGTAATCTTGGCAAGGAATGCTCATTTTTGGCAAACATTTACAGTTATTACTTTCTGGAATTAAAAAAAAGCAACTTGTAAATTGTGACAAATAGTAAATAATGGAGAAAGCTTTATGATTCACAGAAGCGTACACGAAGTTTACGAACTATAACCACTTATAAACTCTCCAGTTTGGGAATGTTTTGTGTGTGTTTAAAAACTTTATTTGTGTGTGTGTAATGGAAAATTTGTGTTAGTCAAAAGATGTTTAAAAAATAAGTTTTGATTCAGTGAAATGAAGGAGAGAAAAGAGAATCTGAATTAAATTAATATTGAACTTCTCCGAAATCAATTAAAAGTTGCTTAAACTTTATCCTTTAAAAAATACAAAAAATGCAAAATTACTACTTTGTGAAGCATAAAATGTGAAATTATAATTTAGTCACTATGATGCTCCGAATTAATTTGTTTATTCCAACAAAAGTTATATTTTTTTAGTTTAACTAAATTTTTTTTATATATTATTATTTTTCAAAGTGAATTGCGCATCTCACAAAATTAAAGTATTAGAACCATTGGAAAAATTATTAATAAAATACTCTTACTTAAGATGAATTCCAAATAATTTACATTGCGTACAATACATTGTGTTCATATTTCAATATATATAGTAACATGTTGTAGAAATCATGAAATGAAATTTCTTAATATTCAATAATATTCATTGTATTCGTATGAAAGAAACAAAACACAAAAATATTGCTTCAATCAACTGTAATTTTCTATTTGAGAGTATTGGTATATAAAGGTAAATGTAAAATTCAATATTGGTAGCAAAAACTAGAAAATAAAATTCCATCTTTCGAGGTCAACTTCATTTGAACTTTTAAATAAGCATTTATCATAAATATACATTTGTAATAATTGTTATTTCTGTCATAAATGTAATTATAAGTATGCAAATATTTTAAAAATTTTACTAAATAAATATAGTATCAAAAGATTATATAGATCAGTTAATATTTATGCATTTCAATCTCATCTTCTCACAATCTCCAAAATTACTATACATTTTCCATACAGAAAACTGAACTAGATCCTGTGGAAATGCTTTCCACATTTGTTAAAAAGATAAACATCTCTAAGCCCAATAATTGATGTTATACACAGATAGTCAAAGAAAAATATACCTATGATACCTGCGTGTTTTTCTGTCTACTGCCACACTTGTTATGTTTTGTTTTTCTTTATCGCCTCGGGAACTGGGCACGAGAAGGCAAGTTCCTAGTGATCTTTTTTTTTTTTTTTTATTTCCCTTGGATTTTACCATCTTTGATGAACACAGTGACGCATTCCTGGGATACCCTTGGGATCCTTCTCTATTTTGAACCCTCCTTCTAGTCAATCAATTTGACTATTGTTTATTTTTCAAATGTTCAGACTGCAATTACATCTTGTTTGGTGCAATACAGCCACGTCTGAAGTATTACTGAAGTAGTCTCAAAGTATTATTCACAAAACCAATTTCACCAATATTTCTTATTAATTTCATAATTTTATTAAGCTCAAATTTCTGCAGCTATGCTTTACCATTCGGTAGAAATTTTGATTTAAAAAATTATTGAAATGTGAAAAATATTCTTATCACATTAAAAAATAAAGAAATAACAAAAAGTAGAGATCAAGTCAGTACACTGACAATATCCAAAAAAGGAATTACATTAAGATTTATTAACAAAATTTTAATATTTGTACTTAATTTTTTAAAAAATATATAAGGTTAAGTAAGCTTACTAAAAAATTGCAATGAGTGCAAAGGACATTTGTATAACACTACAATTCAAATATTCTTTGTTGCAAAATTAAACTATTTCTAAAAATAAAGAGCAATTATTTTCAAACAAATTAGAACATGTTTCACACACTATAAGTTATCTAATTTCTTAGTTTACTTGACCAAACAAAGAGAAAAGATTACATAAAATTATGATTTAAGTAATACAGAGGATTTAAAGGACTTTTTAAAACATGCATCATCTACCAAAGGCTATAATATAGCTATCAATTCAATAAAAGTTTATACCTTCCTATAACATATCACAAAATTTCAGAACTTTAATAATGAACATTCATGGTCTATATCAAAATGTATAAGGAATCAAAATATATAAGTAACTTGAAAAAGTAATTTTAATACCATCATTCAAAGGAATTAAAAAGTTTTTGTGAAACAAAACAGATAATTATTATAAACCCCAAATGACTTCAAAATATAATTTAGTATGCAAATTTTCAATGGAAAATCTACTGGTATGTTACATATTAAGTGTATGAAATCTTGGTTAAAAACTTATAAAATAATTTGAACAATTAGTTATATCTATCTGAATTCATGATAAAAGTTTTTGTTGATCACTACTGATCAACCAAAAAATATTACTAAAAAAATAATTTCCAAATATTTCACTTATAGAAAACATACAAGTTAATCACTTCAAAAAATTTTAATCTTAATATTTTTCAAAGGAAAATTAAAAGAAATCGTGTTTTTCAATAAAATTTAAATTAAAACTGTACAACAAAACCAAAAAGGTCATTTTATCAGCAAAAAATTGCATAAGTACTTCATTTGGTTGGAAAGTGCAAATTTTGAACACTGAATAAGTCTCCCTAATCGCAAAAAATAGTGTCACTATTCAGGCCATAAACAGCCATAAAAGTATTTACCATGCACATCAAATATTGTCCTATAAGGTCCCCTAAGATACAACCCAACTTGTTTCAATTTGAATTTCTCTTGCATTCCTGAAAACATGTCCTTGTCCATACTTTTGTTTACATTTTCATATCAAAAATACTTATTTCAAACAATTCTTTCAAAACATACCAATTCATCCCCCCCCTTTTTCGTTCATAATTTGGCTGCCTTTTATTTCATAAATTTAAGTTTTCAAAAACAAATTTGGTTTAAATATTGCTTTTAAACTTCCTGTTAAATAATTTTTTTTAATTACAACAGGAGAGGCCATTTATCAAAATCGGTTTCCAAAAATACATTGACCTTTAATACTGATCACAATCCTTTTATATTTAAGGCTATCTTGCCTTATGCCAAAGAGCTTAAACCAAACTCTGAACACATTTTGAAACAAATGTTTCCTGTTGATATAAATTTGTGAAATCATAATTTATGCATCCATTTATTGCACCATGCCTTTCAAATTTAGAAACAATCCATAAGCAAAATTTCCCCTCAACATGTAATAAGACAGAAGCATTTAGTATTACGATATAGGAAATGAAGTATGGAATACATTTAACAGGAAAAAATAATCATGAGTAATAAAATAAAATCATGAGTAATAATAAAAAATAATTATGAAATGCATTGCTCTCTGTAGGATAGTGAAGTCGTCGTATAACACGAATGCTGAAAAAAATTTCAATATTTTTTTCCACAGGCTCAAAAAAAATTTGCTTTTATTCATCAACATTACATGAATACAGCCATAAAAAGTTTTCCTTAAAAACAGAAGGAGAATTATTTTCTTATATTTTTGACAGGTATAAATTTTATATAAAACACTAATTTTTAGGAAGTTTATAAATTACTCAAATTATGGGTGAAAATGCCGTTCAGCCCAAGGCATGATTTTAAAAATTGTCAATTTGACCAATCACATTAACTCCAAACAAAGGGCTAAATGAAAATGCAAAACAAACTTTACTTACCTACTTTGCAGAAGGATCAAATATATGTTTTTAAATCTTTATTATTATTTTAATGAATTTATATTCATTACCTTCCACAAACAAAAACTCATTAGACCTGTTGCTTTTATGCTACTTTTAGGCAAATCAAACTATATTTCTCTTTATTACAAATATATATTTCCTTAAAATGAATCCATCAGTTGATTAAACCACATCAAAATGAGCATTAAAAATATTCTCTAATCCTCTATGACATGACAAAAGCATGACAAAATTTTAGAATGAGAGGGAATTCAATAATTACACTAGTTCAATGCTTTAATTCTATTGTTATCTAAATATTTTCAAAACTAATACAACAAAATTTACAATCAAAATAAATTACATACAGTAATTTATTTAAAAAACTTCTCGGAACTTAAATACATAGGACTTAACATTTACAACATAGTACCTTGCCTTACAATTCCATATTAGAATTCCACAGAGCACAAGTTTACAAACTTATTTTGGCCATAGGTCAAATAAATGTTTTAAAAACTTAACAATTTCACATACTTAGATTAACCAAGTGCCACAAATACTCCAGGTCCCGAGCCATAATTAAGATATCAAACAAATCTCTCTGGAAGATTACCTTTCTAACAACACCATTAAAAATATCAGAAGAGAAATGCACATTAGAGAGCATTCACATTAAATTCTTAACCAACAAAAATTTCAGATTTTAGCATTAAGAATATCCATCTAACTGGGAAAAAAAAATTGTTACAAATTCTGAGCTTACACAATAACCTCCAAGATGATAGCAAACAATAAATTGGCAAGGGAAGGAGAAATTTTAGGATTGCTATCTATAATGACCACGTAAAACCAGAATATATGGTACATTTTGCAATTTATCATAACTTTCCATTGCCAAAGGAATAAGCGAAGCAGCAATCCAACCAAATTATCAGAACAAAGTGAAAAATTAATTCAAAATAATTAATTCAAATTTTGACAAAATAATCCCCCTCCCATCCAAGAATAATTTAAAAACTACTGCAATAAAGTTTCCTTTAAAATTTTAAGAATCTATATCAAAATAAATCATGAACTTTTCTAAAATCATTGCTAAATAAACAGAAATACAGTAATGAATATATAGCATATAGATAATAAATTTTCAATCTTTTACATACGAAGAACCATTTCAATCAATTTTTAACTGTTCCTGCAAGATGCCTCCAAGGCAGAACTGGCATCTAGACAATATTTCAACATACTTCATGAAAATTACCTTTTGAAATTCCATTACAAGCGAAACTATTCATTAAAAAAATTGCCATAATCTACCAGAGTGTATGTTTAATAAGGATCAGGAATAAAATTAAAATCAGCAATTTGAAATTTTCAATAACATTATCAGGTAATCTGCCAGAGTGTATGTTTAATAAGGATCAGGAATAAAATTAAAATCAGCAATTTGAAATTTTCAATAACATTATCAGGTACTATATATTATAAGACCATATATTTCAGACTCTGAATATTTTTTGCTAATGTGAAAAGTTTATTTTCACATTAACAAAAAATATTTCCTGTCTTGAAATCAGAAAAATCAACCAAGAAAAAAAAATCAATTCGGATGTAAATCAGAAAAATTTCTAATTGCATAAAAAGAATAATAAAATAAAAACTTATAACTTTGCTTCAAGTAAAAACTAGTTTAACATTTACAAGTATCACAATTTAAAATTCATACTCTATGGGAATTTCTGGACATTTTTTTAAAAATCAAGGACAACCTGCAAAATATACTACAGGATAATATTTTATATATCATATTATCAGTATAAATTTAAATATATATTAAGTATTAGATCCATTTCAAACTAATTACAAATAAGTAAACAATTATCAGATTATTCTTGCAGCCATTACACAGAAACTTGTGCTTCTAACACTAAAAATATTCATAATTCTCTAAAAAAGGAGAAGAGCCTAAATTATACAAAATAAGTGTTATAAAAGAACATGGGTACGAAAATTTACATTTTAAATTCAACAACATACAAGATCCAAAAAAGTATTAAAAAGAGCTTTTCAATATTTACTGAAAAATCAAAAATGAATGTTTCCCACCGAATTTTTCAATCAACAATGTACTCAAAAATATGAATTTCAAACTGGTAACAGCAGAAGTACATAGCATGCACCAAGTGCAGGGATTTAGTAGAACTTCATGACAAAAATTAAATTACAAGATTTTCTTTTCAGGAAATAAATAATTTTTGCAAAAATTATTCATTAAGCATTCCTGTATTATCTAAATTTTCTCTTTTATATCATCAAAAATATGTGCAGCAATTCATATTACAATTTAAAGAACACTACATTCATAAAACACAGATAGGCAAATACTTAGCAACTTAATAAATAAAAGTTACAATATTCAAAAGATATACATTTGTTTATAAGGAATAAATGCTAGAAACATGACTTTTTCACTTTTGTAACAACTCATTCTTACTGTTTCCATTGTTCCTGACAAATAGAGTTCCAAGTTCAGCCATAGTAATTAGAGAAAACTAGATATCAAGAATAAAGCAATTTTTTAATCAATTGTTTGAATTTCTGCAACCAAAATCAGACATTTTAATCTTGACTTACAGTAAAATATATTTGATTCCTTACTTTTATATCATATGAAAAGGATCCAAATATTTCACGTGGAATCTCATCAAAATGCAGTAATAGAGAAAATATCAAACACATTTTAAAACTCACGCTTTTTTTTACAAATCTATTATAGCCAAATAAAAAGTGCTTATAACTAAAGAGTTAAAATGCAATTATTTTTTTCTACAGAATTGAATTTCACAAATTTAAAAATCCAAATTAAAACTTTTTTCCCAATAAACAATGACAACTATGTCAATGCACTTAAAATGTATTAAATGTACCATTATCAATGATATTAGTCAAAAATCGGTTACTAATTTCAAATGCACGGATCATGAAAAATATGGTATTAAAATTTAATTGTTAGAAACTGTAACGAGTCGATCTACAAGAACAAGATTATTACGTCAGAGCCGTAGGCGTGGATTGGGGCAGTGACGGCAACAATTACATGATTTATACATAAAAATAAGATATACATAAAACAGCAAATATTTTACATAGAAGCAGTCGCTCCTGCAAGTTTCTATCACTAAATACTCACCCTTTTTAATTCCTAAACATGTATGAGGATTAGTCCAGCACATAAACAAAACAATCGCCGCATGTAATCCAACTTCGCGAGAGAATTTAGCGGCCATTTCCTCCACTTGCTTTCCAATAACTGCTCTAATTCATCCGCTCGGTGGCGCTTTTATACAAGTGACATTATGAATACAGAACATATGAGTTTTCGCCTCTGATTTGGCGAGAAAAAAGGATTTTAATTTGCGGGAAAATCCAATCGAGAAATAGTACATTTGAGAAAGAGAACTAAAAAATTTTGTTAATAGTAGCAGTTGAAATATGCGCTATACTTGACATTTGATTGTTAAGCTAGAAAAAATGGAAAATATCGGAACATTAAGTTTCTGGCTAGTTAGAAAGCTCCGCGTAACAAACAGAAATTAGCGAGAGAGAAAAAAAATTTTAGTGTCATATCGTTACAAAGAATGCCATGAGATGATGAATACAACTGCCTTTTTCTAAAATTATATTTTCAATTTATATGCGAGCTATTCACATCTTTCTTTTCATAAACAAAACTTATGTTTTTTTTGTTTTTTTTTTTTTTGTTTCACATTAACGTTGCACTAGAAGCAACACGAGGGCTATTGGCCACGGACCTCGCAATTTTAACCTCGGTCAAGTGACGAGGACAACACCTGAACTTGCATCTTCTTCTCCTAACTTCCACACCATGCCAACGGGAGGACTTTGAATCCTAGACGAAACTTTTAAAGAGCATAATCAAATTTTTTCGAATTATTGTTTTGTACATTTATTAAATGCTCAAAAAATATATTAGATATGACTTTTAGCAACAAATATTCTTTTATTTAATTATCCCATTAATCTTTAGTTAAATCACGAATTTTGGAAATAATTGATAAACAATAAAATCTTTTAAAATCCTTTATTATTACTATTATTATTTTGTAAGGACGTTTGGGAGAAAATCGCTCCACTTCATGCATGGTGATACTAAAAAACATTTACGTTGTTCCACCACACCAACACCAAAACAATTTTTAAGATTGTATAGTTATTTGGAAAAAGATCGAAGTTCCCATTCAAAAACAAGCTTGAATATATCATTCCATGAGTTGAAGAATCCAGCTTAGTCTTTAAGAAGGATTTAAACACTGTGCATTCATTAACTATATAGTAGTCTGTTTCATCTGAATAATGATAAGTAACATTACGTTTAATCTCAATGTCAATATTTTTGATGTTAATATTTTTCAAACGCATTGCAAATTTAAATCTTACGTTAAATTCCTGAAAGATACAGCTTCTTCTGCTAAATCGATATTAACTTTCGAAAACGCCTCGCATATCCATTTTTTTTTTATTAGCCACCTTAGGTGGCTATATTTTTAGGTGGAGTGTTTTGGCGCACCTGACTACTTTTCAATTTTAAATAATTTCTTTTTTACATTTAGCTCAAATATGTTCAATTTATTAATTTATCGTTTGCTATAATTTTAATTACATGTAGCAGATATAATATTCAATTTAATAATTTATCGTTTGCTTTAATTTCAATATCGTAAAAGTTTACTATCGTCCATTTCTCGATATTTCATTGTTTAATTTATACTTGTTTACTTGTTTGAGTAATTTAATAATAATTAATAAAAAAAAGCGCACCTTGGGTGGCTAAATCTGTTCTTTGCAAAACTTTGTATGGAACTTTTAATTTTTTAAATTTTTTTATTGTATTTTACTTTTTTTAGCCACCAAAGGAGCTATTGTTTTAGGTAATGAGAAGTGGTCCCCCAGACACTTTTCATAAAATAAAGTGAGAAATTCATGACTTTTTTTCATTTTACAGGAGCAATAATTATGCGAGGGATGTTTCGAAAGTAAGTTTCGTCATTTTTTTCACAAGGAGAATTTATTGCATAAAAAAAAATAATAATAACATGTCATCAGGAACTATAAGACTTACACTATTTTTCGACATAGTCACAATTAACATAGAGACATTTATCGTATCAAGTAATCAGTTTGATCAAGCCACTGTGGTAAAACTGGGTGCCCTGCGTTGCAAGGAATTGTCGCACAGCCTGCTTCACCTCAGTATTGTTTTGGATGGACCTGAGCACGACTAATATCAGGTCTGACACCGTTTTGCGCGCTTATCCTCAAACACCATGTTCTGTACTCTAGCAGTGTTGTTTTCATTCGTGGATGTGGAAGGACGCCCTTTTCGATCTTCATCTTCCACAATCTGCTTTCCTTCACTGAACATGCAATACCAGCGTCCAACCATTTGATGAGACATGATCTTTTCACTATACATGGTCTCTAGGCGTTCATGGATGACTAGTCCCACATGCCCATTCATTCCGGATAACAGTACTCACTTTCACTGCCGACCACGTTGTCAGTCACAACTCGGGCACGCTGGTGTTCTGCTTCACTCTTTTCCTCATCGCTCTGCCCATGCGTCATTCCTCCTCCTCTGACGCTACTTCCGTCTTTGAACCAGCAACGGGTATGGATTCTTATGGCGATTGCTCGTTTCAGCTGGTGTACCATGTGCTCTTTCAAAAAAAAATGATGAAACTTACTTTCGGAACATTTCTCGTATTATATATATTCAATTTAATAATTTAGTTTAATTTAATCTTAATATCTGAAAAGAATATTGTCAACCTTTTACAATACTATATCGTTAGTTTTAATTCTAATATTAAATTGAATAATTATTTTTTAAAAAGTTAACACCTTTGGTGGCTAAATCTGTTGTTTGCAAAACTTTGCAGTGAACAAAAAAAAATCTTCAGTATTCTTTTTTCTTCTTTTTTTTTCCCTATTGCAATCTATGATTGAATCTCTTTTATTTGTTAATTTGTTTATTTTCTGCTTCACTTAACAAAACTTTCTTTTTAGATTTATACGGTAGTTACATAATACAATGTCACTTTTTTACACTAGCCCTTGTGTTCCTTTTTCACACTAGTACATGTTTTGTTTAGTTTTTCGTTGATTTCTTATATATTATATTACTTTAGTCTCTGCTTCGGTCATTCTTGTATGTTGCTCACAAGCGCCTCTAAAGAAGAAAAAACTCTCTCTTGCATATGTCTAAGTCTGGGGCATGTACTTTCCCCCTTAAAACATTGTTGAAACTCTGCCTTTCTAAAATTTATTCTCTTCTCCCCCTCCCCTCCCAAAAAACAGTTAAAATCGCATTCTCAAGTCTTGCAAAATTGCTATGTAAATTCTGTACTTATCTTTGAAAACCATGATTCCCATACATTATTTTGCCTCTAAACGGTTTTAATATTTTCACGATATCTACGTAATTGTACTTTTAAGGTCTACCAGTATCATAGTGACAATTTCATTTAGTTTATATTAAAGTTTATTTCGAAATTTTTAGTTTTGTTTTGAATTTTAAAAGATGTCGTATAGGAATAGATACAGAAAAAATGCAAATTTGTTGCACTACTCCAAAAAAAATCAAAAGTAAGATTTCTGTATAGCTAAAAGTTTGTATGAAAGATGTAGAAAATATTATTGGTAGTCGTCAATGCGGGAAAAATCTCTCTCAAGCTGTGTCTATTATTAAAGAGTATTCTATTCGAAAACTTTCTGATGAGTAGGAAGTGGAAGACTTTTATCGCATTTGTGTTAAATAAATTTCGTAAGTAAAATCTCATAAAATTATCAGTGTGTGGAGAGTCAGATACTTCCTGATGAATTAGGGCCGTGGACCACAAACCTTTGTCTACATATTCATCCAGGCTTTCGGTATTTTCTATAAAGGTTCTCTTCTACTTTACTATCTTCTTAAGAAACATAAAGTGACTGCGTGTCGTCCTCCAGGTCTTGAATACTTTTGTGTGATAGGTAATAAAGATCACCAACACATTTTCGATGGCTCTCCATTTTGGTTTGGATAAGAAAATAACATTCTTTATTATTTTTATATGAAATTTCGTTCATTATTTAATGTGTTTCTCTACGGTTAAATTAATGTTTCGTTTATTATTGCATTTATTTGGTGTGGGTTCCCATTTTTGTTTTCTAATACAAAAAAGTTTGAAATTTCAAAGTATTTATTTCTTTTCTTGCCTATTATATTTTCCGTTTTTCTCCAATTTTATATTTTCTACCAAATATTTGTTTGGATTGTAACAGATTCTCACGCGTATTTCCCTTTAACTAATCTCTGGATCTGCTTTACTACGATACTTGATATGAGAACTTCATTTTAAGAAAGAAACGAAACGTATGCAAATGAGACTTATTATTTGAGAAATGTAGCAAGACGAATTACTGAGTGACCTGACTCGGATCCCATAATTAGAAATCTACTTGAATTGGATCCAATAGTTAGAAATGTACTGTTTAGAGTTCTCAAGGTAAGTAGATATCTTTATCATAACATTTTGTTAAGGGTGTTATTCAAAGAATAAAAAGATAAACTCGATAATAAGATAAAATAAACTTGTTAAAGTTTTTGGTTGATCATTATTGAGTAACTATGCCTCTCTCGCTCACAACGAGGAAAATCCATCACAAGGTTTTTATTTAATCAGAAAAAAATATATAAATCCGCTTAAAAAATCCGCTACCATGTTTCGTTAATTATCATTGCCGTGTAGGGTTCATTGATTTAGTACAAGTAAATTTACTAGCTGATTTTTAATAGAGAAGAGACAATGCATCTGAATATTGCATTTCATCGAACGAATGATCCTTTAATATTCAACTAACAATTAGTGCTACCTGAAGATGATGCGACGATGGCTAAAGGGGAGTATCACTATCTTCCAACGTATTATTAAAGGAGAATTACTAGTCCTACAAAAAAAAGTCTTTATTCGCTTTTCAACACAGCACCACGTGATCTCTCTCCGAGGGTCATACTCCATCTCACATCTCACCGATCTCCCTCCAGATAACATGTCATGAATTGTGACTAGCAGCGATTGGATGACATCGCGAGGAGGCGAATTGCGTAATCGCGCCTCGAGCCGATTGGTTGACTGAGGCGCGACTATACGTCATGTGTCTAGAGATGAACTAGATGAAACTGGATGGCTACAGAGTATGCCCTCAGTGGTGAAGTCACGATTACATACATATAACATTTACTAAATGATTCAATGCGATACCAGAAAACTATTTTTGTTACATAAGGCAGAACTGACATAGATGCACATACTGGTAATAGTGAGGTATTCAAAATGAAAATAATACAAGCAAAATAATTCAATTTTATATTTACAAAGTAATAGACAATAATACGCAAAATTTCCACAGATAAATATTATATGCCAATTTATTATTATTATTTACAGATAAATATTATATGCCACACAAAATTTTGTATGCCAATGCAAAATTTCCACAGATGATATAAGATAACAAATTGCATTTAAACAAAGTAGTCAGTGGCTAGATGCTTAGGGAATCTGACCTTACGGTCGCATCTAGTGGTGGTCTATTTTAACGGATTTGATGGAGCAGTTGGTGACTGCTCAGTACTTGGCTGAGATTCAGAAATATAAATATTAATATCCTGAGTGAGGAGATACGCAGGTTTAATGCGATTAATGGGAATAGTGTTTTGAGTGCCATTAAATTTACTATGAAATTCTTGTCGATTCTGCTAATTACCAAGTGGGATCCTGTGTAAGGTGGGGCTAGTGGAGGATTAACTTTGCTAGATCTTTGAAAAATATGTTAACAAGTTTTTAATAAAAAGACTGACATAAATTTTTGTAGAGCCATGATGGGCAGTGGAAACAGGGCTTAAGGATCTCATTGCCTGAATTAAATTAGTGATATAGGTGGGGGGGGGGTGAGGGTTTGGTCAGTAAAACTACTTGCTACAAGATCGGAGGGTAATCGTAAGGTGGTACCATAAACAAGTTATAAACAGGTAGCCTTAATGTCCTCCTTGAGCGCTGATCACAAAAAAAAAAAAAAAAAAAAGTAAAATGGGAAGCATTTTGGTCTATTTAATTTGCTTATGTGCTTTAAGAGTACTTTTTAAGATGACGATGAAGGCGTTCAGTAATTCCGTCCACCTGTGGATGATATGCCGCGCTGCGAATCTTATTTCAGCCTAACATGCGGGTTAGCTCACGGAATAAATTTGATTGATAATTTGTACCTTGATCAGTTGTTATTGAGACTAGACATCCAAACCTGGAAACCCAGCCATGCATTAAGGCACGAGCAGTTGTTTCCGCAGTCATATCAGGCGTTTGGATCACCTCTGGCCAACTCGAAAATCTATCAATAACACATCGATCAATAACTACCGAGTCTAACATTGAAAACAACATTTTTTTTGCACATTTTTTTTTATTCATCAACATAACACCTTTTGTTAATCACCTTTTAGGGTGATACAATCGTTCCAACGCTTTTCCAAAT
>BMAW01050429.1:324060-351088 GCA_019974015.1 Nephila pilipes
TGGGAGTCTTATATATATATATATATATATATATATATAGATATATATATATATATATATATATATATATATATATATATATATATATATATATATATATATATATATATATATATATATATATATATATATATATATATATATATATATATATATATATATATATATTTTATTCAAGATGAATCATCTGATTTCAAAATGCAGTGTTTTCATAAACAAACGATACAGAATGATAAATAATAAATATAAAATTTCCATGGGAAAACGTGGAAGTTTGACAAGAATTCGATATACTCTCCTTTAGTTATGCGTATAAAGTCAAGACGATATGTTAACTCCTGCCAAATACATTGTAAAGTGTATGTGTTAATTGATTGTACAACAGCATAAATCCGTTTTTAAAGTTATATCAGGTGACCTAGGCCTCAGTGCTCGCAAGGATTCAATTTCTGCTTTTACACATTTTTGCCTTTGCCAAACTGTAAGAGAATATAGCCAGTTCTCCTAGAAGCAAACATTCGATTTTATCAGGGCTTTTGTGTGTCTCTTACTCTTTTTCAACATTTTCAGCAGATATGCCTGGCCCTCACTTTGCCTCTACAAAGACATTCACTGTACTTAAATTGATGATACATTCTTTTGATTTCTCTGAGCTGTAGAAATTCGAGCAGTAATGTTTCAAGACTTCGCTGAACGTTTTCAGATCACATTGCTATGAGCGATAGCTATTTACACAAAAGCTTTCTGCTCACGTACATTATAATTTTTGCTACACGAAAATCTTCAAAATAGCAGTTTGTAAATAGCTTCCTCGAAGAACATAGCAGAGTGCTATCTGTTGCTCATAATATGAAAGCTTCCATGTTTTCCTTTGATCATGTATTACATATCATCTGTGTCATTTACTTTTCTAAGATTTAGAATTTTGAAATCGGATCAGTTCATTTTAAAAATAACCCTGTATATATGAATTTCTATCTTAGGATCTTCTAAGAGCGATGCGCTACACACAGCACCATTTATCATTCTAACGCCATTTTCCATCAATAAAACATTTTTGATATTCTTTCTTCTTTTCAAAGTACGCAAAGCTTCTCCTTTCGTACCAGACATTCAAAGGCCTGTTGAAATTTAATTGGTAATCCATGCGCAACCTTGTAACACTTAATTTTTATCTTTTTCAATTAAACATAACCCCCCCCCCCCCCTGTAAACCATGATTTCACACATAAATTACATGATTATTTTAGAAAAAGGAACACCAACATCATGATTTTACAGAAAGTAATAAAATGATTTTGATTTAAAAATCGTTTATAGGCAACGAATTTTATGTATTTTTTTATTAAAAAAAAACGCTAGCTGTTTTAGAAATGTATGCTACGTAAACTAATGAATAGCAATCACACACATAATGAGAACACATGACTTTAGCATTAGTGATTTCCTAGGTTTCCAAAAAAATAAGTTCGACACAACATTATCGCCAATTTGGCATACGTCCGATACTCTGTTTAACTCTTTAATTCAACAACATTATTTCAGATTTCCCAATATAATGTCCTTATAAAAAAAAAAAAAAAAAAAAAAGATTTAGCTCTCCATACTATTTTAAAACGAAACAAATCTAGATAGTATAACGTTCATACGGTATTTTCAATAATAATCAAGAAAAAAGCCATCATTAGATATTATTCTCGCGAAGACTGTTTTCACTATAATGAAAATGCTCACATCTGAAACGGAGAGCATATATCTGACTCTCTAAAGCAAAATGGTTTTATGCACCTCCCCGTTTAACATATGTGGTTACACCTATTAGTGATGGTTATACCTTTTACCCTTCAAGGTTTGTGGTTTGTAGCGATTCAGTTTCATCCACTTCCCTTCTCCAGATGCATGATGTATAGTCGCTCAGAAGGAACTATCGGATCGAGGAGCGATTACGTAATTCGCCTTCGTATTAATGTTATCCACCGCCGTAAGCCGCACCATGAAGTAAGTTGTCTGGAGGAAAATTCTGGTGAGAGGTGAGACTGAGTATGACTTTCGTCTGAGAGAGCATCGATGCTGTGTTGAAGTGCGAATAAAGCCTTTTATACGACTAGGTCTTTCTTAAATAATAAGAGATGGAAGATAGAGATGTTTTTTAGCCATCGTCGCATCTTCTTCATTGGTGACCTGTAATCACTTGGTAACCATACCAGTTGACTTTCGCTTTAATCCACCCTGTTTTTTTAAATGGCTTCCAGAATTAGCCACCATCGTAATAACCATTCATCAAGCCGGACCTAAATTTATTGTTTCATATAATGGAAGTCACCTTCGACTTTAGCACTCCAAACCTATGAAGGAGAGCAAGACTAAATACAACTACACGTGACCCTCCTCCCACCCGAAATAGCAACAGTAGTGAGCGATGTAACAACAACTGGGCAGCACCGATCCTTACGCCTAAATAAACAACAAAATATCTGATGTACGGAGGAAGACCGTTGAAATACGACGCCTTTAGACGGTGGTAGGGTGACTGTAAGCCTAGTGAACTGGTCCGAGCCATGAAGAGGCTGGCTGAGAATCACAATATCGACGACTCCTTACCGTTTGATTTATTTTAATCAAGCGATGTCAACCAGCTCCAAACAATATTATATCGATTTCAGGCAAGGCAGCTGTGGTAGCCAATAGAATTGTTGGGTAATCAAACCAAACTCTGTTAGTTCCGTTGCATCCGTCCGTGAAATTTCTGTCTTCGTTCGTCAACAGAACGTCTTCGCGATCAAGTAAAGCTCTACCGAAAGGAAATGCAGATCTTTAAAGGTCCCACAGTCGACCATGGAATACACGAAACGGTTGTGCACGATCTAAATCGACAAGAGAAACTATGTTTGTACCACTTTAGGTCTGAGGAAATGCTAAGAAATGTTTCCGCCCCGTTCTTCCCGGAAAACCCACGAGAAAGTAGTGACGAAGAACTCTTCCAGAATAACTCTCGTCGCCTTTTCACATAAGAGACAAAAAACACAGGTATGTCATTCCTAGTTGATAGTAGCGGCAATTCCAGTATTAGAAGCTAACCAAAAAGGACTGAAACTTCCGGATCTATAAACTTTCGCAGCAAAGGGCAGGCAAATTAATGTGTACAATTGTAAATCTACTGCTAATCAGTTAAGAATAACCACCCATATACTTTTTTATATCCGTAATTTTAATTTTGTCCTATAATAGGTAATTGATTTCTTTTGCATGCATTCTTGACTCCAGGTTTAAAGCGTAAGTTCAATCGATACAGTAACTAATTTATAAGTGTCAGCCAAAACGGGAGCATACTCTTATTTTTTCCAATCTGTTTTCATTAATATTTAAGGTACCTTTTTCATTTTGGATATCAGTTATTTGAAACATGTTGATAACTTAGTATTGTTACGATTATTATGCTTCATTCCAACGCTTCTCTTATCAAGGAAAAAAAGTGGATTTACAGAGATGTCATCAGTTAATAAAAGAAAGTTTAAGTAATGACTATTTCACCTTGGTGAAGGGTTTTGTGACCATTTGGCGAGTTGGCGAGAAACTTGGTAACTTTGGCGATAAATGGAAAATTCTCGAAGGTGCTGGAACCGAGACGAAAAATCGATAGGGGAGAAAGTTACAAACTTTTCGTGAATTTCCCCCTGTGACGTCAGGCCTGGCCGGAAAAGGTATAAATACGCCAATAGCTGTAGTAGAGGGGTCAGTCTGAGGAGGAATCAGTCTGTGTACGGAATCAGTTGTCTATGGAGTCTGATTTGTAGACCTATCGGGCAATCGTGGCCGAGTGAATCTGTTCTAGATTCTGCCAGTCTATAGAAGAACTGTTACGGAGAGTTTGTCTTTGGAGACTCTGTTGAGGAGATCGATTGGGGGATTGACTGAATGCTGTCGGCACTTGAAGTGGAGCGTGCAGGGTGAATTTGCGAAGAAGCAACGTGTATCCGCTGGAAATCGTTGGAGACTGCTCTGGGAATGCAGAATATTACTGAGGAGGCTGTCCGCAGAGAAGAGTAATAAGCTGGTGAGCTGAACGTTGCTGAATTAACTGTGACTGTACTTAATGTGCGTTTTGATCCTGTATCTGTGTCATTGAATTGTGCAAGTTGTGTGTATCTGTTATTATCCAAATTGTACTACCTGTGTAATGTCTTGAAGACTGACGAATAAATCTTCATTTGTAGTTATCCTCCGAGTTAGTATTGATTTTCACTCCCGCACACGTACAGAGAGGAAGTAACTTTTTCCGTAAATTTTTTACTGCAGCAACAATAGTTTCCATAACAGTATGATGTGATATTAGTTCTTTAACATGTTCATGCCATTGCACTCTCCCACAAAGAATCGGCCTTCTGTATAAATGGGCCTAGGAGCAAGAAACCATTTGAGACCCTAAATTTTTTATAAAACAAAAAAAAAAATTACAAACATGAAACTGATGCATGTTTATTTAATGCGTGATTTTTTTTGTTAATAGTTGAATTATTTCAGAAAAGTTACAATTTTTTGCAATTTCTTTTTCGATGCTTAATATTATAACAAGTGAATTTTTGCATTCCTGAATATATGCTTGACTAAAAAGTTCAGTTAAGGTGGGGATACTCGAGGGCTCACCGAATCAAATAACAAAAATAACCATTCGCATAATCAAGAATTAGTTTGAAGATTGTCGAAATCCAGGGATTCATTATAAGAAAAGAGGGTAAAATAGTAAAATAATCAATATTTACTAAATCAAAAAAGTTGTAAAAAATTTATAAAAACGATTAAGTAAGTTAACTGAAATAAAAAAAAAAACTGTTAGAAATATTAGTGTAAAATCAAAACGATATAAAAGAAAGTAATTCTATTAAATATTGTAATAAACTCAAATTAAAAACTAAAAAAATATAACTTAATGATAAAAGTGATTTTACAAAATACTACAAAAATGTACTGTTAAAGAATAAGAAGCATCAAATGAAGTTAGAGTAAACTTAAGCGAAACTGAAAAAATTAGAAATAAAGCAATTTAGTGCTTTCGCATTCTTCAGATTATGATGCGTGGATGCGTGTGAGTACTAATATTATGGGGGGAATCCAACTCAGTAATTATTTCAAAATGGACAAGTAATAATAAAAAATTAATTAAAAAGAGAAAAAAAGACGAATATCAAAAAAGAAAAAATAAATACCAGAAAGTATAAGAACAATTATAAAAACAGAACGTCTTACGATTCAATAAACTTATTTCAAAAACTAAATAAGTAATATAAAAAAGATAGAAAAGAATTAAAAACTGAAAAAAATTTCGTAGGGATGCAACACAATAATAACTCAATGCCGCCGACAGAAAGAAGAATTCCTATTCAGTGCAAAATAAATTAAAACCTGATTACATACATAAGCTAAAATTAAAAAAAAAAGCCTATCAGAAAAGAATTTATTGATTTTAAAATAGAATAATATAAGATATATGATTATATATTATAAACAATTATTAGCAAAATAAATAAATAAATATTTTTAAGTGGTTGATCGTCTTTCGAATGCATGAAGGATCCACGTAATTAAAAAGCAGGTTCTTTCCGCGCAAATCCGAATTTTTCCTGTGATAATCTCCAGCGAATCCTTTTAACAGGAAGCCATTAAGATACACATATAAAAATATGTGATGGCACGAAATAAAAATTCGCACGATCACTGAACACGTCAATTCAGGTCACAATATCGCATTAGAACAAATTCTTTACATGCATTATCTCTAAGATATAAAACTGATAAACACAGTGGCTAATATATATATACATCAAATAATGTCCCAGAAGCCTCTAGGAGCTCCTTCTCTCGTCTAGAGGTGCCTAGATTGGTCACTAAATTTGGCGAGTTGGTGACATTTGGTGAGGTCACCCTTACCTTTTAAGCATTATTACAATATATTTTATCTCATTTTTCTGGAAAATTCATCTTTCCCGTCGTAAAAATACACAGAAACGTACATAGATAAGTTAATCAAAATAGTTCTGTAGAATCTTTCAACCATTCCATCAGACTCTAGGCGCAGTGCAGTTGTCCAGTTTTTCTGGATGAGTTAAAGATCGCAGAGTTCCTTGAATAAACTTGAATTGGAATGTGTTCCTTGGTTGATTGTAAAACTAGAGGAACTCTGCATTAGATATCCAGTCTTTTATAAGAATGTCAGCTATAGTTGACGCTTCTTGATCTGGTGTTGGTGTAACTTCTGAACATTTTGCGAAATAATTTATGATAACAAGTATTCATCGATTGTTTCTCTCAGTCTCAGAAAATGGCCACAGAACATCTAGAAAAATCATCTCAAAAGGAGCTCCAACTTTATAAAGCCGTAGTTTTCATCTGGTATTCGTCTTAGGTCCTTTTCGGGCACCACATCATGACAGTCCTTGCACTATTTGTCTACATTTCCGCATGCCCACCATCCCAGTAGAATCGTTCTCGAACCTTGTTTGACATCGCCATCATACCAAAATATCCTGCACAAAGACTGTCATGAATCTCTTTCCAGATTTCTGGAATTCTGGATCGTGTTAGAACCAATTGCCATTGGTGAGTTTTTCCATCCCTACTCATGATATAAAACTGCGCCTCAAAGATGAAGGGAATCCTATAATGTCCAGTATCGTTTTACAGTAAGGCCATAGGAGCCTTACTGTGAAACGATACTGGATGTGTGTACTCTTGCCAAGATAGTCGACTCGCATTACTTGTTTTTTTTTCTTCCAGAATCGGCTTAGTATCTGGATCATCCACCTGAGATATCTTAAGCATTTCTGTGGACCAAGGATTTGGATTTGGTGCATGAGAGGTTATAATTTCTTCAGACAAGTCTGTCATAGCACTGTATTTTCTCTCCAAACATTGTCTGCAGCTATTAGGACAAAGCTTTTATATTGTCTTGATTTAAACTTTTAATTCTTTACCACAGCTCCAAGAGTTTTTTGAATTGTTGTCGGAAGGTATTCACCGGAGAAAGCAGCTTTCGCCCCGTGAACCAGTCATCTCTGGAATTATTGGCTGATTTTATATCCGTACAAACGCTTTGAAGATTACATTTCCAATTACAAATCCTGCACTTTAGCTCCATTAAACAGCGAATAATATTCAATCTTCAAAGTACACGAATACGTTCGGAGCTCCATTTTTTTTTTTTAAATTGTCTCCCATTTTTTTTAAAAAAAAAACATCAATTAGAGAAAAGTTTATACCCTTCTAACTTCATTTTCCATAAGCTATGTTAATCTAATATTTCCAATAAATTATTTAAGCTGCAGAAAATTCATAAACTTATATAGAGATTTTAAAGATATTAGAAAAATTTCAAAAGTACGACACGAAAAACTATTGATCTAATTTGTGTAAATTTTGTATCAAAATAATCTTTATGGACATATTGTGATATGACCTAAAATCTTTTGGATCCTTAAATATATACAAATTTCAAAGCTAATTGAAGAGCCAATACAAGAAATGTGCCATACTTACAACATTGTTAAACAAATACTAGATCATAATTTTAAAAAAAATATTCTTATTATGAACATTCGTTTAGTTCGCGCTCTAGAAAATATTATGAGAAAAAATAGTACTAAGCTTCAAAGATATTTTATGGTAATTGTGGCGTGCTGCCGTCGCTGAAGGATACAGCAAGGGTAGAAGAGCCAACAGAGCACTAGACCGATGAACAAGAGGAAAGGAAAAACCGGTTGTACAAAGAAGAAAACCGGCAGTCTGACTTTCCCCGTCTAGGAGAGAGGTTGTATAGTCAACAAACAACAATCATATAGTAGCTAGTGTTAGTCCGGTGGACTCTTTACTCAGTATGATAAAGAAGCCTTGAATTTTTTTAATATTAACATAATGTAAATGTGTTTTAATGTACACATGAATTTAAAAAGAAACATGAATGAAAGGAAAGACGATAGGAAAGTGAGTTAATTATTTACAATGAGGATGATATTTTTTAATAGATTTAAATTTTTTTACTGATCTTATCGAAAGATAAGATTATAAATTTTTTTGTCATTCTTAATATCATCTTACCCCCTACTCCTCAATGCCTTAGATAGACTCAGATATCTAAACCTCAGCAAGAGAAGAGTATTATTTTATATGATTTCTTAGAATTATTATTATTGTAAAAATTATACAATAGTAATAAATACAATATTATTTAAATTTTTTAATGATATAAAAGCAGAAAAAGAAGTAAGGGAAAGGTAAAAATGGTTCTTGTGTTTGGCTGGGTGTACAGCAATGGTCAGCAAACTAATTCAAGAGAGGGGATATAGGGATGGAGACTGGGTAAATAAACAGCTAATGATCAGCTGAATAGATGATGTTGGAGATCTTGGAGTGAGACGGTTGACTGAAAGAGGCTATTGACGAGTGATGAAGGATTTAATTAATGGGGCTAGAGTTGGAATGCAAAGTGTTATGGGGGAATTAGATTGAAATAATTATTGTAAGATTCGCAGGGTAAAGCATGAGTACCATTATTGTGAGCAAAAATTAGCTTGGCCCTTATTAGTGGGTTAGTATTGTGACATTGGGCTATTCGCGGTTTCTCTTCACTAACCTTGGGGACTTTCAATTGATTGATTGCTTTCACTAAACAACCTTTACCCAACCAAAAATGAAACGTGATACATAAAGTTAGTATGTAAAGCAGTTAGGAATGAAGTGAAACGGTCGAATTAAGAATTATATAATTAAGACCGTCGGAAGGAGTAGAGTATCTGAAAGGGGATCTGAAAGAGTATCCGAAGGAGGATCTGAGAGAGACACTGTAGATGAGATGAGATGAGGTGAAGCTGAAGGGTCAGATAAGAGAAAGGAGGAATTAAAGTTACAGTGGATGGTTCGAGTAAGGATTGCTGCCGAAAGATTTTGTCTAGTGTTTTCAACAGTTGTTCCAGAGTTTGAGTTGCAGTCGAGGAAGGACTAGCGGTAAGAGTTGGTTAGATTACTATTGGTGGGTTGAATTAAGGGGTTAGAAAGCTTTCCCTGGAGAGCGTAGCCATTTGTGTCATAGTAAATATATACTAATAAATTGTGAAAGTTGTTTTGGTGGTTTTGTAGTTATTTGTGTCATAGTGCTTGATAATAGAATCTAGTGATGGCACAAGAGGACGCCCGGGTCGGGCGGGCGTCACAGTATGATTTGTTAGTCTGTTATAGAATCTTCTAGAGAGATAGTTGGTGTGTTTATTAATATGAGGGATATTGAGACCCTTGTGTATTATAGAATTTCTGACATTCCAAGGTGAGTTAGTAATCGTGCGGAGGATTTTATTTTGTAGGAACTGAATTTTTTAATGTGAGTGGGTGCAGCATGGCCCCAAGTGGGGAAAGCACAGAGTAGAATAGGGCGGATTGTTTATAGAGAAGGACTTGTTAGCAAGAGTTAGTACTGAATTTCTGCCAATTAAAGGTATACATTTATGGATTGTGATCCAGCATTTGTAAATTAATGATTGTATATGAAGTTTGAAGGTAGTTTGGAGTCCAGAATAACTCCTAAGTATTTGACCTCAGAGTCCCAAGAGGTTTGATCATCAAAAATTCAATTTTTTATTAGGAGGGGGGGGGCGTGACATTTTCTAAATACGAAAGCTTTAGTTTTATTAGTGTTTGTAGCAATCCTCCAGAGTGTCATCCCCTCCTTTATTTGTTTTAGGTGATTTTGTAATTTAACTATAACGTTTATTGGATTATTTCCTTGGGTGAGGATTGCTGCATCATCTGCGAATAAACAGAGGCTATTGTAGGGACTCTGAGGGAATTCATGTGTAAACAAATTGTAGCAAATTGGGGAAATTACAGACCCTTGAGGTTATCCAGCTTGTATATGGCATAATGAAGAAAGAGTGTTATTAAGTTTAACTTGAATTACTCTATCTTTAAGGTAGTTATTTCAGATGACTATTATGTAGGGGGGGCAATTTGATTAGTTTGAAGATCAATCAATCGTGCCAGAGGCGATCGAAAGCTATTTGTATGTCGAGAAAGTTACCCCCTGAGATTTGTTTGGAATTAAATCCTTCAGTAATGGCATTTATAACCCGTAGTAGTTGATGGACAGTGCTGTGATTAGTATGGAAGCGGAATTGTGAATCTGGGAGAATATTATTAGTGGAAACATGAGTCAGTATTCTGGTTAACAGGATTCTTTCAAAGATTTTTGAAACAGAATTTAGTAGGCTGATAGGTCAATAGTTGGATGAATGGAATGGTTTTGGCCGGGTTTGGGGAAGAGAATAACAGTTGCATGTTTCCATTTTTGTAGAAAATGCGTATGAGACATTTATTAAAAAATTTTGTGAGATGAGTAAGTGCGTTGGGGGGAAAGAATTTAAAGGTTTGATTGTGAATGCTATCCTCTCCGGGGGCTTTCGTTTTGTTTAACTTTTTAATTATGTTAACTGTTTTAGAGGAGTAGGTAAGGAGGGGGGAGAAATTAAAATTGGTATGGGCTTCAAGATAATTTTGAGCTATTGATTCAGTTTTTACAATATGATCCTTATCATATGGAGTTGGATTTTCCTGCAACGAGGATTCAAGATTATGGGCAAGCAGTTCAGCTTTTTCTTTATTAGAGAATACCAGACCATTATTGCCTATTAATGGGGGGATATTGTAGTATTTATTAGAAAGTTTTTTGTTCACATTAAAAAGGGAGTTATTTTCGATATTAAGCTGGCGGAATAGTTTTTCCCATGTTTTGTTTTTATAGACATTAATTTCATTTTTAATTTGCTTTTTGAGGTTATTAGTTATGCGTTTGAAAGGAGGATATCTGGTGTTTTGCCATTGTTTTCTGTACTATTTTTCTCTTTAATTAGATTTCTGATATATGGGGGGAGTCTAAGATGGGGTTTTTGGATGAATCTGGTATTACTCGCATGGTTAATAGTATTTTGGATATTAGTAGTAAAGGATATTATCGATTGGTCTAGATCAGAGATATTATTAATATAGGGGTTACCTTATATGATATATAGAATTTCTTGATAGTGGAACCCATTACTAGTTGTTAGAGTGCGAAGGCGGATAGGGAGAATTTTATTGAAAGAGATGTCAATTAGTAGAAGATTATGATTGCTAGGTAGTTCATTAACACTTTCGATGTTGTAGAATGGAATGTTTTTGAGGATAACAAAATCTATTACGCAGTAAGTATTATAAGGAAAATGAGTGGGTGATTCCGGAGCAGCTCTTTGGAAGTTAGTTATTAGTGTTGCACATAGCATGAATAATTTTATCTGATCTGTTTCCCCTGTCTTTGTTCCAGGTTGGATGTTTTGCATTAAATTCTCCTATTAAAATTCCGATGAGTTGTCAAATAGGATATTGATTAGATCTTTATGGTTGATGAGATTACTGAGGGAATGATAAGCAGTAGAAACGGTTAAGTATTAGTTGTCTTTGGTATTGATATGGATGGTGGTATTTTCAGATGTAGAGGTATTTTTAATGACCATATGATGATGATTCTTATTTTTAATTAATATTACAGTGCCTACGCCTAAATGGGTTGACCTGTCAGAACTGTATATTCTGTAATTTGGAATTTTAAATTTTTCAGAGAGTTTGAGGTAAGTTTCCTGGATTCCTAAGATGTCAGGGTTGTAATCATCTATGAAATTTTGGATTTCTCCTATTTTTGATTTAATGCCATTTGCATTCCAGCTCGCAATCGGGAGGGATGGGGGTAGTTTATTTAGGCATATTAAACTTTAGAACCAGATAGACATAATGATACTGCAAATGACTTGGAATTATTTTTCAATTTTTGAACATAAATCAAGTTTATTATCAGTGAATATCTGTCCTGTTGATTTAAATTGATGGTAAGTTTCCATTATTTTATCAAACGAAGTTGAATGAAATTTTTTTCTTTTTAATTTCATCAACGAAGGGAAAACAAAGGTTGGCTGTCATTGGTGGGTGTAGAGTTTTAGTCGCTTTGGATATTGTTGTTTTTGGAATTTTTACTTCGTTCTTCCCAGTAGTTTGTGGTTGGTGGGGGAGAGAGTTTAAAATTCATAGGATTTTTGCGGCAACCCGAGTAATTTGCAGTATGATCTCCACCGCAGTTACAGCATTTAGGAGTGGGACTTTCAGGAATTTGGGAGCAGTTATGAGTTGGATGATTATCTCCATATTTCACATTTGAATTACCTAGTGTAGAATCTAGAGTGGTGAAAATAACTTGACAGTGTTTTTGGAATTTTGATTGAGTGTTTTTCTTTTATGGTGAAGTTCAATTTTGACTGAAAGGTATCCAATATTATTGATTTCAAATTTTGTTGTTGTTGTTGTTTTCTGTTTTTGGAAGTGTAAATAAAAGTAGGGGGAGAGGTTGGTTATTTTGTTGGATTCTAAGTTATTGCATTCGTTGAATATTAGATTATATTCAGCTAATTCCTGAATTATTTCAGCGTGGGAATAATTAATTGGGAGGCCTTTAATTATACATTTAAGGATTCTCTCATTAGGTAATTCAAATTTGTGAGCTTCTAAATTTCTTTCTTGAACAGGATTTTGTATTGTTCTGAATGCTTCAGCTGTAGGACGGAAGTTTCAAAGAAAGAAAATAAGAAATATATCTATCTCAATTATTTGTGAAAAAAAATCTTAAACAAAGGTTCCCAAAATTGGAGACTTGGTTTTTAATGGGTTAAAAATAAAAAAAAAATATCGTTTTCTGGAGCATCTGTAGTCTTAAAGAATTTATTAGTTTGTTTCATTCACAGTTTGAGTGATCTAAATTGGTACTAATTTTTTCGTTCTCAGAAACTGAAACCAAATGAGGTTACTTATTTTCCTTTGAACTGACGTTTCCGGAAATAACTTTTTTTTGTTATTTTCCATTACTGTAAAAATTCTAATACCAACTATTATTCAGTGACATTCTATAAAAAAAAAGCTCATAACTTTTGTATCACAACCAAACAAGTGCAGTTGTTACTATTTGAAGTTGTATGTGAACAATGCAAGCATTGCCAGATTTTATTACATTCTACGTCGTCAGACACGCTCAAAATATGTAATTATTTCGAATATTAAATCAAAAGTTTATTAAAGTTATATTTTAAAAAATATGGTATTACTATTCTGTTTGGCCTTTTTTTTTAAGGGCATTTAAATGATGACTCCCAGTTATTTAAGCACCCACATTTGGTTTTTCAAGCTTTACTGATCCTTTAATATATTAGCGTTTAAGAAACATAAGAACAAAATAAGAACCATTTTATAAAGCTAAATAAATGCTTTATTTATATATGTTCAAAAATATAAGAAACTGAAAATGTGATTCTTTTGCAAAAATTGACTATTTCAACATATTCTTTAACCTTAACTATTCCTTAATTTCACTAAATCTTCTTTCCAAGTTCAGGTGCATAGATAGTTCTCTTGATTCTTTCTATGCATCATCTTACAAGACTGCTATTTTAACTCTTTTCAAAGTTTTCGAGGAAGATCCAGCAGCCTTGAACTTAAAGGCATACAAAAGGACAGCGGTCAAATCTTTAGTTTCAATTAGCCTAGCGGCTTTTTTTGTGGAGTTTCCTCATTCTTTTTGATATCGATAAAACATTCGGTGGTTAGAGTAGTTGTTTCTGTTGGACACATAGGGAAAGCAGTTTGCACTTTAGTCTCTTTTTTTTTGTCTCCAGTTTCTGTAAATTCTCTCCGGATTTCTGTCTCTTTGCCTTCATTTCGGCAAGGTAGAAATTCGCCAAATATCCCTCCCCGAAACGACCTTCGAGAGCCTTCTCTATGGATGCTAAATCATTTATCTGTGAAGCTGGATAGCCTTAAATTCTTCAGTGGCTTGGCTACAAAGAGCTACTACAAGTTGGATTGCTTTCATCTGATTATCCTAAACATTAGCTTAAAAGACATCGGATTGAGTCTTTAATGCAACTCCGGAAGTTTGTCTACCGTAGATAGAGAACTTGTTCCTGAGACAAGGCGTTCTGCCTCTGAAATTACATTTATGACGTTGGGCTATTCGCGATCTTCACTAACCTTGGGGGCTTTAATTGCGATCGATTGCATGAAATAACAATTTCTTCCCAACCAAAATGAGTCGGGATTATGTTAATTAAATGCAGGTAAAAATAAAGTGAAGTAATTCAGATATGGTGGTATATAAGTAAAGCGAAATTTAGAAGAAGAGTGTTGTTAACTCTGAGTATATTTCTGGCAAGAGGCCGATAATATCGAGAGTAGTTACTGGCTATAGCTGTCGCAGAGGATTTGACAGATAAAAACAAATTCAGCTGGAAGGGTTTTGGTAAGAACGTATTATTTCAATAACATTTGAATAGACGGGTTAATCTTAAGGTCTAGAGAGAGCTAAAACTCATTAAATATCATATATTTCAGTAATTGATAAATAAATAGTTGTTTTGGTACTGACTTGCTGTCTTTGCATCCGTTATTGACTTTTAGAGTTAGTTATATTTACTTATACTATGGCACAATAGTCGGGTAGAAGTAATAGAGTAATAGATTGTTACACGTTAGCAACATGGGTTTTCAGGAATTCTAAACGTTTTTCAAGTCCTGGAATCTGTCGTCTGCTTCTTTTACCTTTCTTTCGAAGTCTTGGAGATTGTCATTTATTTCTTTTTCCTTTTTCTTCCTTTCTTTCTTTCTTTTCTTTTTCTTTTCTTTTTTTTTTTTTTTTTATTTTTTTTTTTCTATCTACACTTAAATTTCTTCAACTTTTGTTTCAAGAATATTCTTCCTTTTTTCTTGATTTGGCTTTATACTCTTATTTAATTCCTTTTGTCGGGTTTTCATTTCCGATTTAATTTCTTCTATGCAGAACTCTATTTTCTTACTATATTCTGCTTGTGTGGCTTTCATTTCCTCTTTCCGACTCCCTTTCCTCTAGTCCGAATTTCTTTCTCACTTCCGATTTTATTTCTACTTATCCAGCTTTAATTTCCGATTTCAGTTCTTCTTTCCATACTTTCATTTCCAATTTAATTTATTTAATTATATTCCTCAAGGCTGTCCAAATCGGGATTTTCAAATTATGATGATAAAAAGCAAACCTGTTGATGCTACGTGATTTGTGAAAGCTAATTTTAGAGCACTTGAGATAAGGTCTGATCTTTTTAAACATTCTTTTTAATTTTTTTCTTTAAACTTTACCATAAAGATCTTAAAATCACAAATATGTTTGATGAAGAAATCCAAACTGATTTCGTTAACAACCGTAACGAGTTAAGGAAACAAGAAAAAAAACCACAAATCCTAGAAGTTCAAGATGGAAACAGAAGAAATTATAACCTCCAGCAAAACCTACCTTCAAATTACATGATGTTGTAGCCCTCAAACGTACTCAAATTGGACCAGGACTCAAATTGAAACCAAAATACTTAGGTATAGACTAGATAACAAAAATCAAGCTGAATGACGCTTACGATGTTCAAAAGTACGATTATTTTGAAGGATCACGTAAATTAGCATTTTTGCTGAATATCTCAAACTGTGGATTCATGACGCTGCTACCTCAAGAACTAATGACATTTTCTTCGGATATCTAAAGAGACATTTTTTTTCTTTTTCTCAAAAGGTTTTTTTTAATCTTTCAGAGTGAATTTTATTCCTTTGAATTGCTTGTTTTTCTTGTGTATTAATATATTTTTTTTTCAATTTTTAAGATATAGTATTAAGTATATAGTATATATTCTTAAGATATAGTATTTTTAAGATATTTTTCAATTTTTAAGATATGTATTAATTTTTTGAACGCAGCGCTAGCTACATGAATTAGATTCCATGAATTACATAGATGAGCAGCGCAGTGTCGGCATGCGCGGCCGGTATAGATGTAGGGATTCTTAGGGACTTTAGCTACAGACAGAAAATCTAGTAGGGATTATTTTTACAGTTCTGAATCCATGGGAACAGCTAACATTATAGGTTTCAAGAGAGCGTGATTGAAAAATTAACGTTAAAAAGGAATGGTATTTGAAAATAAGATTGAATGGTTTACTTTTAAGTAAGAGAGTGGGAAACATTAGGAAATTAAATTATTATTCAGTGAAACTCTCTCTATTATAAATTAAAGTTAAATCATTACAAATCCCCCCTCCCCAAGAAGCAGATGTGTGTTGGGTCCTAACACGTAACCTTATCTTATAGGGTTTCTAAGAAAATAATTAATTTTAATCTTTTTACGAGAGTTATATCTGAGTACGTTATACCTGAAAAATTCATATTTAAAAACTAATAGACAAAAATTTTAAGCCTAACAATCCTTTCACCTTTACAAAGCGCAAAAATAATTTCAATAAAATGACCACGATATTAAAGGTTAATAAAATTTGTATGTTGTGTGTGATATTGTGTTTAAATCTAAATCAATTTGTTCAGTAATAATTTTGCTGACATGAATTCTTGAACCTATGAAAAAATACATCTATAACAGAGATGTGTGGGTGGCATTTGGTAACTCAAACAACAGAGTATTCAAACAAATATAAGTTTTCAAAAAGATTAATTTGGCATTTTCCTAAAGTTAATTGCATAGTAATCCGTAGAACACTCGAAAATAACAAGAAATGCAAAGCCACGTGAACTAGACCCATAAATTTTGAATTGCAGTGGTGCGTGAACCATGCAAAATAGAAGAATGGTGGGGCGAAACCACTCATAAAAGAGAATAGTGGTGAGGGGACCACTTTGCATTTAGAGTGTACGTGACTCACATACATTTTTCCGTTGACAGATTCGCACTGATGATAAGACTCTGATACAGTATCCGAAACATTGTTTACATATTTTTCTACATGTATCTCTGAATTGAGAAATTAGCATGCAGAAAATGAGGTCTGTTCTTCAGTATGGTACAGGATTGTCAAAAGACATGGAAATGCAATTTTTAAAATTTTCTTTACAAATACTATTAATTAAATTTAAAATGTATCCACTAATGCATGTTTGTGTTATTACTTTCTTAGTGTCTTAACATACGACCATTTCTCGACCAAATCCTTTTACTATATTAGCTGGAGAAGTGTGATTTGTTGAACAAAATTAGGTCACACTTGTTTTCATGACAAATTTAATACAGATAACATTATTTTATTTATTTATTTTTATTGATTGTCATTTAAATTATTTAGTCCTATTTCCTTCAAATTAGCTCTTCAGAGAAATAATCTGAACTAGACATTCCTTTCCTTAAATACAAAACATATCTTAAGACTTAAATAGTGTTATTAATAATTAAATATTAAAAAAAATCATTTTTCTTTCATTACACAAAACACATTGTTGATATTCATTTAAAAAAAAGTATATAATATTTCTTATTTCAAAACAAAATATTCATTCAAATTATTATAGTATTTATCAATTCTCAATTAAGTAATGTAAAAGAACAACATGTTTCATTCAAATCAAAAGTATATAAAACCCTAAATAATTCTTATTAGTAAATATTCACTTCAAAACACTGTTGATATTCAATTCGAAAAAGTTATATAATATTTATTTCAAATCAATATAGTATTCATTCAAATTAGAAGTATTCAAAAATATTTCTTATAATATCTATTTTTAAGGATCCGCCAAGCATATCAAAATAAAACATTGTAATAATCATTTTTCTAAATAAAATACAAATATCAAAATTAAATCATATTCATTTGTAAATCACACATTATTAATTTTCTTATTTGTTCATTTTGTTTACTTTGTAACAATAATGAGGTTTCAATTTATATTTTCAATTTTTTTTAATAAAATATTATACTAAAAATATTCTGAAATATTAAATGTATGCTCCCTTTTTGTTTAACCACACACATCAAATAAAATATTATTATTATTGTTTTTTTTCACTTACTCTGCACAAATTTTGTAAATTAAAATTAGAATTCAATTAAAAATATTTTACTTTTATATCATATTATATCACATTCTTTGTATTTAATATTTCTTTTAAAAACAGAAGGATTCCAAAACTTTGGTAATATACGAAACACATGACGTAATACTTTTCAAAAAACTTTTTAGAAACATTTAATTAAATTCAAAAATATGTTAACATTTTAATTTCATAAAAATTAACGTATCAAAATTTAACCAATAACAATATTACTCAAACATCAAGCAATGTTATTATCACAATTATCATATTAAATCAACATTGTTCTAAGAATTACTAATTAGAAATTAATTTGTTTCATTATTATAAATTCAATAAAGTATGGAAAATTAAGTGATTATCCTGAAAACTTAACTTATGCTGAAGTTGGATTTATCCACGGAATATCTATATTTTTTTAATCCGGTTCACATACATGATTGAGGATATTTACCCCTTAGGTTGGGCTTGCTCAGTTTCCGAATTTATTTGAAGCTTTCTGTAGTTTAGCAGGAATAAATGAGTCACTTAAAACATAACTGGATCAGGAATATTGTACTGCTGGAGTTGAAATATTCTGTAGTTAAGCAAGAATTCTGAACAAATAAGGTTTAAGTCACCGCAAAAACAATTTGGCATGTAACATGATTCAGTTGCAAAATTGGAGAAATATTTATGCACACATTTGAAGTCCCCTTTAGTTCAGTTACAAAAGAGATAGGGTTAACATATTGGGGCCTCTTAGAAGATAGATGGTAAAAGAAAATCCTTGAAAATTGTCAGTAATAGTTATCTCTTTCTCTCTCTCTCTCTCTCTATCTCAATGGCCGTAGACAACATCAAGCCTCTCTCTCTGTTTTATTTCAAATTTAAGGCACGCTCATCCTGCCAACTAATAAAAGGACTTTAAAGTACAAGTAAACATGACAATAGAATTCTATGGTTGTAATAATAATGACAAATTATCTGAATAAAGTCAGTTTATTTCTTACTGAATGAGAGAGAGAGGCAATAATTTGGTGATAAAAGCAGCGCAAGCTAAATCTGTTACATTCCATGCATTACATAGATGACTTACTACCCTATCTCTTTTTTGACTGACGGGTTCGACTATCACGGTCGAAGCGAAAAAGCAAGAAGAGTCAGAATTTTACATTGTTGTTTTAACAAATTAGCAGCTCAGTGTCGGCATGCTCGGTCGGTATAAGTGTAGGGATGCTTAGGGATTTGAGCTGCAGACAGAAAGTCTGTACGGATTATCCTTACAGTTCTGAATCCGCGGGAAAAACTGACATTGCAAGTCTTAAGAGTGCGTGATTGTATAAATTGAAGTTAAAAATAAGAATGAACGCTTTACTTTTAAGTGAGAGAATGGAAAAATTAGGAAATTAAATTATTATTAAGTGAAACTATTATAAATTAAAGTTAAATTATTATACACACACACACAGATATATATATGTATACAGAGAGAGAGAGAGACCAGGGATTATTGTACATCCCCAAATTTCCACTGGTTTGCTCTTACGCAAAGGGTTGGTTGTCAAGAGGAGTAATTCCATTACCAGATTCTATGATGACTTCGTACTATTTACCAATTCAGTGATGAGGCTTGAAGTTGTTTTACTTCGTTTATTAAAATGAAATATGAAGGGAAAATATCTACAAAAGCTGCTATGTACAAGTTGACATATTTCTAATAACTAGTTCATCAGAGAAGGCCAGATGGCAGCCTAATTTTATCGCATGTCGACGATGGGCGCTGGAACGCGAGCAGGCGTTCGGAGTTAGCTTCATCGGGAGAAGAGCTGAGGAGAAGAGAAGCGCGAGAACTAAACGTCTCTCTGTTTTGTTCAGGAATAGGGAGCGCTGCGCGTGCTATCATATGACGCTCATTCGTGGTATCATCTGTGGAGTAACTGAGGAACTGGTTTAACAGTACATTTGAAAATATAATTAATACTTTGATAACTAGATAGAAAATCCTACAGAGTTCGCCCCCCCCCCCCCCAATAGAGCTAGTCTAAAGCTATACTGGAATTTGCAAAACTTCTCTAATTATATTTTATACTTTTCAAAATAACAGATAACACAAAAATAGGGGGAAAATGAATTTCAAAACTTTTCAATATTCTACATGGAGCAAAATATGTAATCAATTTTTAAAACACTTTATCATATAGGAATGATAAAAATGCTGATATAAAAAAACATAAAATGTAAATAGGGCATATATAGAAAATATAAATAACACAAGAGGTTATCGAGTACATGAAAAGAAAAGAACATAGCATAAAGTTAAATCAAACGAATTTAACCAAATAATATCTATCTGCATTTGGTATTTAATTGGTGTTAGTAGAAAAATGTTTTATCATATCAGTTTTTTGTATTCTGGAGTTCTTTCACATGCACTGATATTTTTTTTTTTTTCTCTTCTTGTTGTAAGCTTTCCGATTTTCCGATTTTATTTCTTCTATGTTCTTGGCATCTTTTCTTTGCAATTCTGTTCTTTTTCTATATTTGTAAAAGTGTAAGACTGGAGTTTCAAACAATACTTTCTTCAACTTTTCGAATGTTTGTTTCTATTGTGTTCCAAAAACAAATGGATTTTCTTTTATTGTGAGGTCGCTTAATGGTTTCACGATGTTTGAGTAATCTTTGATGTATTTTCGGAAATATCCTGTTAATCCTAGAAAACTTTGCATTTTCTTTACGTTCGTTGTCTCTGGAAACTTTGCAACTACTGATGCCTTTGTGACTGAGGGCTTGATGATTCCATTCTCTACTATGTGACCTAAAAATTTAACTTTTTGCATTAGGAACTGACACTTCTTGAATTTTATTTCTAGACCATATTTCTTTGCAACTTCGAACACAATTTTAAGTTTTTAAAGTCCTTCCTTTTCCTCCTGGAACAATAAGGTCATCCATATAGCTTACTAAATTTTTTTTACGTAAAAGGTCTCTGAAAATGCTAATGACAAATCTTTGAAAACACCTGGGTTCGTGCTTAACCCAAATGGAACTTTGTTGAAATCAAACTGTTCATCTGGAACGATAAAAGTGAATAGCTCTCTATATATTCTCTGTAATAGTTGCATAAACCTAGAAGACTATACAGCTCTCCTTTGTTATTATTTCTAACAAGTCTGTTAATGGCTTGGACTTTCTTAGAATCTGGCTGATGCCACCCCGAACCAATAACTTGGCCCAAGAACTATGTTAAGTTCTTTCAATTTAGTAAAAATTATCCTTAAGTGCAACAAATGTTCTTTTAAATCATTTGAAAAGATTGCAATGACATTAATATATTCCCTGGATACCGTCTTGAAACAAGGCTCTATTCACTTGTAAGGTGGCTGAAGAACTTTGTTATCCAGAACCATCACATTAAAACGATAAGGTTAACGATGAGTTTTAAAAGATGTAAAATCTTTGTTGTCTGCCATTTGAATGGTTGAACAGCTTTTAAATAGATCCAAAGTGGTAATCATAGTTTCCAGTCTATTGGGTTTGCTCACCTAACAGACCAAAAAAACTCTTCAGTACCTTCAAAACGAAAATAATTCACAATGGTTACAGAGGTTAGATTTCTATAGTCCACTCAAAGTCACATGCTTCCATTCTTCTTGTTCACATATGTGATATATTTGTGATTTGGGCATTATATACTTTCTTCGATAAGATCTAGCGTTAAAAGTTCTTCAATATTATTTGCTCGTCAATTTTCTTTTTCTGGTACAAAGAGTTTTCTTCGTTCACTCTTGGCTTCGATCGAACCCGATGAGATCCAATATTTACAATATTCACGTGACTTGTAAAAAGTGTTTGGAACTTTATAAGTAAGTTGAGTAGCATTTGTATTTTTATTCTGTTCGTTCAAATGATGAAGTTTCACACCTTCAAACTCTATTTCAAATTGTTTCCCGGATGTATTAGATGTTAGAAGTATCTCACCAAATTCATTGCCCTCTTCAGCCATAGAATGGGAATATTATTTCTTAATTTTGTTTAAATGCACATGTTTCATACCATCAGACAGTTTGACTTTGTAAGAATGCGGTGAAACATATCACACAATTACATCAGGACCCGTCCATCTCGCATAAATCTTGTTGGTAAAATCTGGAAATAAGAGTATCACTTGCTCTCCGACATAAAAGTTTCTAATTAAAATCTTTTGTTAAAATAATCTACATACACTTTTGTTTGTGCGCAGCCATCAAAGATGCATCTGCTTACTCCATTATGATTTTCATTTCTTGAAGATGTACAACAGCTGATTTTGAAACGCTGACTGCGGAATGGATTTCTCCATCCCATCTAGATTTAAGAATAACCAAAGATCCTCGAGATCCCCGTCTATGAAATAATTTGAAAGGCTATACTCCAGTCGTAGAATTAGAAACTTCTTTATATTCGAACATCAAACATAGTATAAGTCTAATCTCAGTTCTTTGGATCTTCTCGTATTACGTGATGCTGCATGTCATTTAAAATTCTATTCCATCTCCCTGCTAGGCGATTGCTGGCTGGATACTCGTGACAAGAAAACCTAGGACATAAGTCGATTTTCTTAAAAAAATTCCTCAATAAAGGAGGATGTGAAATTCATCCTTTAATTCCCTGCAACAATGTTCCTGTACGAGTGAAAAAATGAAGAAATAGAAATTGACTTTGCGGAAAGTGATCAGAAAGTCATGACTTAACTCCTTCGTCGAGTTGATCCATCATGTAAAGGAAATATTTGTGTCCATGACTAGATGGTAGGTCATTTGGATCAATTATGTCAATGTTCACAACTTCAAAAGCCATTTCTGATCTCACAATTGGAGTTATAGCTACCCTATTCCTAACTTTGTTTAATAAGTGTAGTCATTAAATAACGAGACAGACGTTGTAAAATATTTTATTTTGATGTCATACATATTTATTTATTTATTATCACCTTCAAAATACACTCCTCCTCTATCCCTTCAAATAAGTAACTTAAGTAGAATAATGAGAATCTTCCATTGTTCGAAATAATGCTGGAAGTCATCATCTGTCAGATCCTTCAGGACGAGTACCGCTTTCTCTTTCACAGTTTCAAAGACTGAAATCTTATTCCTTTTAATACAGATTTCCTTCCCCTTAGGAAACAGATAGAAGTCGCTTGGCTCAAGTTCCTGCGAGCCATGATCAAGATCTAACACTGGTATGCTGTACTTGGCTAGAAACCTCTTGATAGACAATGCAAAATGAGCCAGCGTATTGTCTTGGAGGAAGAATCTGCTGTACAGATCCTTTATCAATTCCTACAGTCTCAGCAATTGCATCATTACTTAACCGATGGTCGGATCGAACCAGATTACCAATTTTTTTCGATATTGTCATCCGTTTTTGATGTGGAAGGGCAACCTGGGGATGAATCACCTTCGGCGTCTTCTTGGCCATCTTGAAAAGGCTCAAACCACTTAAAAATATAAGCATGCGATAAATATTCATTGCCATGCTCTTCTTCAATAATTATAAGTTTCAGTAGCAGTTCTTCCCAAGTTTCATATGAAATTTTACAATAATTCTTTGCTCACTTATCATTTTTCCGGCGAAACAAAAAAAATAGCTCTAATGTGAACGAAGACTACGGGTATATGGATTTGTTTATAGAAAGGAGAGGCATTGCATTCAAAACAGAAGGCTTCACGCTAAACAGATGTCAGCTGCTGGCGTTTTGTGCATAAGTACTTCTTCTGTAGCATCTTCAAACTCGTTATTTAATAGTCACTCCTAGTATTTTTTTTCGAAGTTGACAACCCATACAATTGGCATTCATTCGGCCCGGTTTTTAATTTCTTTGAATCCGAATAAAGGACACAATTTATTAAATCGTCATTGTTTATTATACCTGAATTTTGATTAAGGTGTTCTAATTCGCTAGTTTTATTTAAAAAACACGCAGATCACTATTTTAATATTTTCTTCCTAAAAACTCTTAAATTTCCCCTTTCCCTAATTAACCTCCGTAGTCGTTCTGATAAATATATTTTTTATCCGTAAAACGATTGCCAATTTCTATATCTTTCACCAAGGAGAAGCTCGATTGTAATGAAATTTCGTATATAAAGACATTTGGACCGAACATGCAAATGATTAAAATTTGGTGTTCAATGAATAGATAGCAGGAGCTACAGCGCATCGGATCTGTGCACTCAGCAGGTGTACATAAGAAGCGATTCTCATTTGGATGGTCAAATTTTCTGTTACATTGCGATTTAAGATACCTTTCAACGACTGAAAAAATGTCTCGCCGTAGGATTCGAACTCATCACGAGCAACTCTCGAGTTTGAAACAGATCGTATCATTGGATTGAAAGAGGCAGGTGGGGCAAATCGGAGAATCGCTCGCCATATGGGTCGAAGCGATGCGCCGATTAGAAGATGCTGGCAAGAATGGGTGGACAATGGCATGTTTCAGCGTCATGATGGTAGCTGTCAACCTAAGGCCTCAGAAGATCGGGAGGACAGAGTGATTGTCAGATCAGCTGTCATAGCACCTGATTCATTGTTATCAACCGTCAGACGAGTAGACATCAACCAGTAAACGAGTGTCCACTATGACCATTCACAAACGGCTGATAGAGCGAAATCTACGCTCGAACCGACCGCTACTCCATCTGCCACTCACACTGTCGAGCTAGGCTTTGCTCGATCAGGTTAGAATGATGCTGACTGGGGACGTATAGTATTTACCGACGAATTCCACTTCCAACTGTGTCTTGACGATCATCGAAGACATGTCTGGAGACATCCAGGGCAGCGTGTCGATCCTGATTTCGCTACTGCCCACCACACAGGCCCTCAACCAGGAGTTATGGTCTCGGGTGCCCTTTCCCTAGATAGCCGGCCCCCTTTGGTCGTCATTAGAGGCACACTTACAGCACAGTGGTACGTCGACCTGTTTTGAAGATGAGAGAGACCTGTTTTGTTATTGTGCCTTTTCAAGTACCCTGGCCTTATTTTTAAGCAAGATAATGCCAGACCACGTTTGGCACGTGTTGCTATGAATTGTCTTACAGCTTGTCAAACCCTTCCTTGGCTAACCAGATCTCTCTACAATCGAGCATGTCTGGGATATGATGGGAAGGCGACTGCATCTATTAGGGAATGTTGGTGACCTAACCCTACAATTGGAGCAAATTTGGCAAGAAATACCGCAGGAGATCATCAGGGAGCTTTATCACTCTACACTCTATGCCACGTCGTGTGGCAGCTTGCATCCAGACTAGAGGTGAGGCAACACCGTATTGAGCTCGTTACTTTGCAACGATGTAACTCTGAAATAAATCATTCAATTTTTCTGAAATTTAATCATTCTAGATTCTGTGGATAATTTTTCTATCCGCCACTTTTTGTTTCCATTGAACAACTCCTTCTTGTTTTACTTCGTTTTTTTTTGTTATAGAGTGTATATAGTATCTTAGTGAAGGTAGCTAATACTTCCAATATATGGATGATTTAATTATTTTATATTTCCTAAAGTAATCTAAACTCTCTCATTAGTACTTATTCAACCCTTCCCCGAAATCAGATGTTAGTGTGATTGTTTCACAACATTTAGGATGAGACCGTTGTTCGAGAAAAACCGGGTATTCAAAACAAATGTAACCCAGAATCAAAAATATATTCTAGTTTATGATGTTTAACAAAGACAACTTTTGTTTTATTTGTGGTGAATACAAGATAAAAAAAATCAACAAAGAAATACAACTGATTTTGTTTTCTTCACATTAAAATTTGGGGATGAAGACAAAGCATGGGCTCCTCATAATGTGTGCTGAAGATGCTAGGAAGATCTTCGTTTGTGGTTTAAGAGCAAAAAAACTATTATCGTTTTGCATTTCCATGATATAGTGTGAACAGAAAAGTCACATTACCAACTCCTATTTCTGTTCGGTAGTTATAAAAGGGCTTAATGCAAAAAATAAGAATAAAATATCTTACCCTTAATGTGACTCAGCAGTTCATCTAGTGTCCTATAACTCTGAAATACCAATTTCACAGCCACCCTTCAGTTTGAATGATATCCTGATTCGGAGAACGGAGACACATTATCTCCCCAGGACGAATCTATCTCATATTTTTTTGTTGACTAAGGACCTTAACTTTTTTCTTAAAGTGAGCACAATGATCTAATTAGAGATTTAAGCCTTTCCAAAGTTACAACCGAATTGATAGGATCGAGGCTAAAAATAAAAAATGTGCTATCATCTGGGGTCTTAATTTCGTTGAACAGGCATCTTTATTTCCTCATCGTGGTTGGAAAATCAGTCTTTTTGGAGTGATGTTCAAGAGCTCATGAAGTTCTTTGAAGTAAAATACGATTAATCTGAGTGGTATTTCTTCACTTTCATTCAAATCTAGCCTCAAAGCAGTCTTGCTGCATAATGGATATGCATTTGCCTCTTTTCCAATGGGACACTCGATGTAAATAGATAAAAACTATAACGAACTGACTATGACTCTTGAGAAAATCAAATATCAAGAGCATCAGTTGATGGTTTGTGGAGACTTCAAAATGCTAATCATGTTGTTGCGTCAGCTAGCAGGTTATACAAAATATTCCTCCTTTCTATGCTTGCAGGACACTAGAGCCTGCGAACTGCATTAGACAAAACCGGACTGGCCGCATCGAGACATTTTAGCCCTCGCCGAAAATCCTTCATGAATACGATCTTAGTTACACCAAAAAAAAGTTTCATTACCACCCCTTCATTTTAAATTGGGGCTCATGAAACTGTTTGTTAAATGGCTGCCAAAAGACGGAAAATGTTTCAGATGTCTGTATTCTAAGTTCCTAAAACTCTCTGAAGTCAAGTTTAAAGAGACAGTTTTTACTGGTCCCGCATACGAAAACTTTTATCTGATCCATTCTTCTTGGAAACTATTAGAGAAAAGAGGAAAGAGTGAGTTTTTTCAAGAACATTGTACACAATTGTTTGGGGAATTCTAAAGACCCTGACTAAAAACTCATTGTACAACGTATGCTGGCTACGTATAAAGCTCAAAGATGCAAGATAAGCTTAGTAGTTTATTTCCTAC